>KN892005.1:5033-20569 GCA_000934455.1 Apostichopus parvimensis
TCTCCACATAAATTTGGGGGACATTGATTTATGTAATTTCCATATAACTCCTGAAAAATATCCACAAGCAATTCTCCTTCTCCGTGGACAAGGCCTAACATGCAAGATTATTCCTTAAACAAAGAGAGCAGAACTTGTAAACTGTATTAAATAAGTCGCAACATCATAGAAATTCTTGGTGAGAAATTTCATGACTGAAACCATCAAAGACCATCCCTACCTGCATCTCGCCTGCATCTTTATGTAGGAATATGAGATCAATGAATTATTCCACTATTAAGGTCCATTTAAACACCTACATGTATGTGCACGTTGCAATATATGCCATCTGATTCACCACAATCAGCCAGCAACTATTAAATATGTCCATGAGTATTTACTCTTTAAATATTCATACAGGGAGGATACATACCATAGTACACAGGGTAGCCAACCACTCTCCATTTCAGTTTCAAGATTTTGAAGCGTAACTTCTGAAACCTCCCTCCAGGCATTTTTAATCGGATTCATCAATACATTGAAATTCAATGTGTCGCATTTCCTTTCTTTAAAGTTCTCAGATAAAGTTTCATTGTAAATGGAGAGATGACGTTTACAAAGAGATGGTTTTTCTGGTTTGGATTCGGTACAGTATAGTTACAAAGAGTACCATGAATATCCAGTACAGTTTACATCGAAGCAATGTGACATGAAGTAAAAGTCATATCAATAATTGCAGTTTCATTGGCAATCTTTTAAGAACCTAAATTTTTGTTGTATGTCATTCTCTTAGCTCTTCATGCAGCAAAACTTCTTTTCATACCTTTTAGAATGTCTGTTTCGGACAAGCTACAGGCAGTATCTGTTTAGGTTTTTGTCAGATGAACAGAACTATAGTGGAAGCTCTAGACCTGATGGTGTATAGTTTTACTGCACAGAAATGACCAGCTTTCCTTTATGTGACCTCTGGAGTGATTTGGTTGGAAAAGATTTAGATGACTTGGATGGATCAGTCTTAATCGGCTCTGTAGTCAGCACTGTATTTAATCTTGCAAATAATCCATCTTCAAACACACACATAAAAATGTCTCCATATGAAGGATAATTTGTAATGGTTGCTGCCAGATTAATTTATAGCGAAAAGGTTACACTTTGTCGAATGAAAACAAAGAAGACATCTAAGTTTAAGGATGTTTTGTCAGAAGGTTTTATTGATAGCACTTGTACAGTAACTGACAAAAGGGTGCAGGAGGCCTTTGGAGGGTAAAATATTATTTATCTATGGTTACCATAACAGTCAATAACAGTTATATGCAGAAAGAGTCATTGAATAAATCCATCAATTCCCAACAAGTTCTGTATTAAAGGTCTTTCATTTTTCCATTCCAAAGAATAGGTCTGAGTTGCATTATTGTGAATATTTTTGGATTGAATTGATGTAAACAGCATAAACCTATTTCCAATAGAAAATTCCAACAGAACGGATTTCTTTGGGTGTACAGTGAAAAGCTGTACTAGAATTGCCCATCCCACTGCACACTATAATAATGTGCACTACACTGCCAAATCAAGGGTAGTACCCTTAGCTGGAACATCTGTAAAAAGAAGGTTCCAGATTCTGGTGTGCAGAGTGAATCGATAAAAGAAACCCTCCTGTCTATTCCTTCCTCCTCGGCATACACACAAGACTGATGAGAGGCAGCCAGTGTAATTATAACATCATTTATAGTATCTAATCCCTTAGGAACACTGAACACAGAATGCACTGGAAGTTTAACAATCCACTTATCTCTTATCCTCTGTTGATTGCAGAATCCTTGTGTAATTTTAGGTATAATCCAAAGAGGTAATTACTAATAAGTTACTGTGGTATAACACATTTTCACCAGATGCTTTAGGCCTAGCTGCAGAAATATTTTAATTCAATATAACGGTAACCGCTTATCCGTGAATGCAAATGAAAATACTGCAATGGGAAACATCACTGACAGCTGGAATTTGATATCACGGTACAATAGAAAAGATTTCACATACTGTCCCATAGTTGCCATCCTGTTCATTTGATGCAGTTAATCATCCAAAAATGATCTTCCATCCAAACCTCGATTCAAATGATCACTTTTTCCTTTTGATGACAATATTTTTTCCCTTTTGTATATATAGTTGTCTGTCTTTCTATAGAGTACTTGAATAGCATGTGATGAGAAGGACCATTAAAGACACACTATCTTTATTCTTGTTCTGCTTGTGATGGCAATATATAGGTCATTCCAATTACCAGTACTACTATAAATCACGTCCACACCATCTTACGTTCAGCCTTTTAATACCCTAAATCAGTCCCTTTCACAGTAGCCTCAACAGTTAGTAAATATACTGCACCTCTCCAGGTACTTTAAAATAGTGATAGAATGCATTCACACAAGGGTTTTAAAATCTTTCAGCTTTAAACTTTTCCATTCGTCGCTTCCCGTTCCGGCACAATTGACGTATCTTTATTTACAATGAATCAAAGCATGTCCATTCAGAATTGCACCTAAGCTTCTACTGCAAATTTCAACAAATGAATAAATTTTAGGAAGTGGTTGCATTTGTTTAGTTTCCTCACCAGTGGACTTTCTTGAAGCACCCATTGTTACGTACTGAGTGTGGTTTCAGTCAGTATTCTTTGCCTGTCATTGGGTAACAAGGGTTCATTTAGACATCGTGAATAATTTGTGATAAGGAACCCTAGGGTTTTATACACTCAGATAGGCCATTTTCAAGAAAACCACACTTCCTATATATACTACTCAAATGAAGAGAAGAGCAATGTGGTAAGATAAGTTCTTAAATTACTAAGAGTTTTATTTTGACGTCAGAAACAACCTAGTACTGGAAGAAGTTGAATGCGGTTTCTCTTCTTCTTATCTCATTGTTGGTCATGCAAGCCTACTATATCAATCTCAGTTGCCATAGCAATGGTTGCCATGTTAAAATTGAGTAGGGGAGAGATGGTTTCAGGGGTTCCACCTGGAGAGGGGTAAAAAGATGTCTGTGTATGAATGTGCATACCTTCACACCGTAATGGTCAGAGGTCAAAGTTGGGAAATGTATAATTGCACTGCAAATTTGTGTTAACAAACTATTAACTCCTGCACAACTGAGCCAACTTCCTCAAATTTGTTTGGAAGGTCCCCCATGATGGGAAGGAACTTGTGTCTTGCAAACAAAAAGAACAAAATATGTAAAATTAATCAATTTTAAGGGGGGAAAAAAGCAACATTTTTTGCTTTAAATCCAAAAAAGAACATTGAATTGAAGTGTAATGTTAACAGGTATACTGTAATGGGTATGCCAATAATATCAATATATGTGGTAAAATGATAACTTAAGTCAATATTCATCATTCATTGTTGCAAACTATATCAAATTTGATTTTAGTGGGCTCATATAAAGTTCTGTTTATGGTCCATGTAAGTGGATAAATGTTACCTCAGGAGCATTAAATATCTGATTATAAATGGTCAGGTATGATACCACCAGACAAAAGTAAGTTTCACAAAAATGTAACATATTTTTGCAAGTCAATATGAGTGAGAAGTAACTGAAGACGTTTTTCATAAAATGTGGGTTTTGTCAACGAGTCAATTGCTACAAATCTACAGTATGGAAAGGTTTGTACAGCATCTGCATATCGACGACGAGTCGACAATGGAAACGTGATTGAGCGAATGTCCTACGATGTGGTCGTACATAGGACAGTACACAGTATTACAGGCTCATCCCAATGGGACAACCCTGTATTTAATATCTATGAAGACCAGACACCCATAACAGGAAGTTACAAAAATTACCCACAGCCTAGAAAATTAGTCTGGCTCAAAAATACTCAATTAAGAGGATCGAAGGATAAAACAAATTGGAAAACCCCACGTAAGAACCCAGCAGTATATATACACACAAAGACAGGATGTAGTAGGATCACTCGAAATGGGGACACGTGTGGCAGACCGGATACTGATCAGCTTTATCACCAATCAACATGCTTGACTTGGAATTGTGTGTACATAATTCTGGAGGTGCTAAATGAAAATAAATTCACTTTCTAATAATGCTGCACCGGAAGGAGGGGTTCAGAAGACCCTTGCATACTGTATATATAATTAAGGGTGATGCAAGAGGCTTGGCAGACTAACATTATCCGTTTCAAGTTTCTTGTTATGATAGCTGGGCCTGTTATCACTCGCAGCATAATTTACATAACAGTTCTAGACAGAATGTGAATTTAACGTGTTTCAACAAACGTGTTGCAACAACAAAAACAACACAACTTCCCTCCTAGTAGTACAGTATGAAAATACTTTTTTCTGTCTCTCTTCTTTTTTTGGCACTTTCAACAGATTTTGTTTACACAGTATACCCTCAGTTGACTTTTCGAGATGAAAATTACTAACAGTCTGCTGAGCTGTTTTTTAAAACTGCACATGAACCATGATAAGAAGTTAGTATCACAAAGTGGTATTGTATAGCACAAGCATCATACAATAGGTCAAAAACAGTTCTCATAAATTATCAGAATCTATCTAGATAACAAAGTTGCTCTGAATTTCTCAGCATTTTAATATGTAGACAGAAAGCTACCTTTGAGTTTCCCTGCAAATAATGCTCATTAAGACATATGGAAAGGCTGACAAAATATTTTGTGAGTTGATTTTGTGGAAGGTCTTGTTTACAATGAAATAATGTTTTTTTTTTTTACATTGCCTACTTGCTTTAGCTGAGGATTTATATTTTCACAATACTAAAGTTAATATTTAATTTTTGAATTCTTAAATTAACCTTCTTACACTTGGTGGAAATGCTCAAAGATGTGAAATACCTTGAAGGTAGTGTAACACCACAAAAAAGCATGGAGGAGGATAAAGCCTTTCTCTAAATCCTTTCCCTCAGCAAGAAAACTAGGCTGGACTGCTGGAACAATGTCTCCCAGTATTATTGTAGCAGCAAGAACTGAGATTATGAAGTCTTTGGCTACAGATACTAAATGTAGAGGCTAAATAAACCACACAACCTTACAAAAAGGTACCAATTGATAGGCCTATGTTGTTACTATGGGAACTACACAAAGCCTAACACAAGGACGAAAGTCTCTTGGCATTGGTGGGGAACTGGGTATACAAGCCTCAAGAATGTAATACTTAGGAAAGTAGTCAATGAGAGGGGGTGGGGGTGTGGGGGAGGTGGGGGTGGGGGGGGAGGTACAGTAGATTGGAATCAGCTAGTCACCAGGAGAGGACTTTGACAATTTTATGGTTACCAATTTCTCTAGGAATGGTAGAGTGAGTTGTTGTGAGGAAGATAGTGAATGCAAGGGTGTGAATGCAAAGTGAACTACATCATTGTATGACACATGTATTTAACCATATGAGAGTCAATAAATAATTTTCTGAACAATTACGATTCTAGACAACCTTGTTTATCACACTTACAGATACTGCACATATATGTATGTACAGTATATATTTGGGACAAACATAGTTGTCTGCCTATAGTTAGGTAAACTGCATGCTACAAGAATTGATTCTTTTGTTTGCATGAAACATTTAATCTGCCTGGCATTCTCCAGTACCTTAAACAGAAAGTTTTGCTGGCAAGTGTTCTTCACAGTCCATAATGTTAGTAATGAAACCCAACTCAAGTGCTTTAAATTGGCACAAACAATGCTTTCAAAAGTAAACTTAACAAGTTTCAAAAAACAAACCTAGACAGTCAGTGACACATCCTACACAACAAACGAGGTTGATAATGTATACATGGAAATATACAGCTTACATTGTACTGCTCACAGCACACAAAACACGAAACAAGAAGTTACCCTAGCATTTATGAAGTTAAGTGTATGCTTCTCAGAGATGGGGTAGTATGTTGTTTGGTATTAAAAGCGAATTCCTAGATTCATATATGTAGTGATCATCTCCCAAAGTTTAATTGCGCAATATCATCCAAATGAATGCATGCTTTTGACAGTACACATGTTGCTCTACATGGAGATTAGAATGTGGACTTTCCTCTCTCAACATCAAGTGCACATAAATGATGGGAATCTATTGTTAATTTTCTTAATGTGGAATTTCCTCTCTCATCAACAAGTGCACATACATGATGGAAATCTATTGTTAATATTCTAACATTAATTAATGATGCAACAATGTTTACAAATTTATGAAACTCTTGTTACTTTTCAAAACAGATAAACACCAGTCTAGACCTATCACACTGTCAGAGCATGTACTAAATACAATTCTAATTTGTATATCAGGCTTGAGATAATTGCTACATAAGGCTCAATAACTGAAAAGTAAAACTTTACATCTTCAAAACAAGAATTGAAGATTCAATAGTACCAAACTTGAACCATCCATGTGTCAGTTCAATGGATGAATACAACCAGATACTTTCAAATAAGGGCTTAAACCTTGATTACATTTATGCTGGAGTTCCTACATTTTAATTTATAGTCTTTAGGGATCTAGAATACATTCTATTCTTGCTGATGAACAGTCTCTGTGACCAATTTGTTGTACCATGATGAGCCTACAATTTGTTGCTGTACAATGAATACTAAACATTCACTGAAATGCACTAGTTGATGGAATGCTGTCATTGTATTAACTTAATTATATGATACAATTTCAATCTCCATAGCCTTCAGCATATTGCCACCATTACTTAAGTCTTCTAAGGGCACACTAATTTTGCAAAACTTGAAACCATTCATAGGAAAGTTTTGAAATTTTACTGTAAATGCTAATTAGTGTGCATAGTTATAGCAATGTGCTTGCTGATGTATGCCCCTGCTTTGCATTAATTGTGTAATTTCATCTCACTTTAGATGCAGTCCTTTAGCCAACCTTTTTTCAAATTCCTACATGCATAATACCAAGGTGAAGCAATGCTCATTCCAAATTTATTGAGCGAATTTCTGTGTTTACACTGTATACTGATTACACTTCTATAGCTAAATGCAGTTCTAAATACAAGTTACTGGTACACACAGAATGCAGTGGTCATGGTCAAAAGTTTATTATATTACCTTACCACAAAGCTGGCAGTGCCTATCCAAGCAGGATCAAACTATACCAAAATATATAATTGTTAGTATTGGTATAAAAAAGTTATGTTTTTCCTAGGTTCTTCCAATCATTTTGGTGGGGCAAGTGCCTCCATGTAGCCCCCCTCCTCCCCTCCCCTTGCCAATGCTAGTGATGGCGAGGGGAAGCTTACGTTGTGGTGATTACAACATTTTATTGATTCCTGCTGTCTTCGGAAAGGGATTTACTATATTCCCTCAAAATCATAACTAAATAAAAAAAATAAGAATCACCTCATCATATCTGCATAAATATCTAGATAAATATTGTAATTCACTGAGCTATGTCTTGGTGCAAGTGGATAAGTTACACAAATGAACATGTCCTCCAGGGACCACAGCAACATAGAGATGAAAATTTGGTCTGCTGCCAGAAACAAAGGCCTTACAGTTAAAAGCCCTAACAGTTAGATACACACAAGGATGTAACGTAGGCTGGTGCTTGTGTAGCAACTGTCTACTTGTGCTTTCACGGAGTCAATCTAGCCTAGGCCTATGTAGAACGTGTTGAAATTCCATCATCACAACGGGCAACCTGGCACAACATCAATGCAAGTACTATACAACTAACACTTCATTTAAGACAAATCATTGTTACTGTTAGAAAACTATGTGACATGGCAGTCACTCAGTCTAAAAACAATTTCAAACATTGGTACAATGGTAGACCTAGGCTAGACCAGTTCCTTTCGCCTATACTATAGTCTGGGCCTATTCAGCCGTAGGCTACAAATTTCACGTTATGTTTTGCAAAAAAATAAATGTTTGTGATAGGAACCGAGATAATGAAATGAATACTATGACTGGCTCTAGGCACGGTCTAACTTAGGCCTACCGTTTGGCTGTACCTAATTACACCTGCTAGTCTTAGAATTATTATCGCACATTTGGCACCAACACAACATTATGGCAAAATCGGAAAGTTAGACCTAACTTAGCCTAGGACTGTAGGAGGAGTTGCTGCTGGCACTGTGTGTAACGTAAGTTGGCTTACCATCTTTAACACCTCTGAAACAAGACAGTTTAAGTCCAGGCATTCCGAAAATGTTTAAATGGTCACGGAGTAGCCTTTCTGATATAGCTATGTTCTTTTCATGTCGTTAGTTCCATAATTGTTCCGTTCGTAACTTTCGAAAGTATGACAACTTTGCGGCGGCTGTTCTCTGTCACTTAGGTACGATAGTCTACCAAGTACACAGAAACTGTCGGAGGACTTTTGATTGGCCGAAGAATGACATGTGATTTTGTTGACGGAAATGTTAAAAAAGTTGACTGCAAAAGTTTTCAAAGATACAGGAAGCTTTACTGCTGTAGGAACGGTAAACCATAACCATCCGCTTCCTGACAACGAATTATTATTTTGTAACAGAATCGCAATGACTGCTGCCAGAACTAGTTAAGTTTTTAATAAGGAAAGGCGTTTCATAGTAAGGAACGGTAACACAAACAGTGTTATTAATTATACCTACTGAGAATCTGGTTCTGGCAGGTTAGTCACATATATTTGGACTTCCTGTACATCATAAACAGGGAAACAAAACCATCGAGAATGGTAATTATTACTAGTGAAGAGAATCCGGTCACCGTTTAACCGTCAATGCTGTGGCAAATGTTGTGTTAACCGAATGTGGTGATACCGATAACCTTACTGTAACCATGGAGGTTACCTCCATGCTGTAACGTAGAAAATGTAACGACGAAGCCCTGACGACTCAGTGTAAACACCTACTTCAAGCTTGAAAGGTCATTAGTAATGAGCCCCATATTTACAATGCTAAACATTGCTAGAAGTTAACAAATGCATCCTGGAAGCATGGGGGGGGGGGGGGGGGGGCTGGGGGCAGCAACCCCCAACCAAACAATGTTTGTGAAAATTCGGGAAATATGCTGAGAATTTTTCGGTCAAAACTTATATTAATATTATCATTATTATTGTAACAACTTCCCCAATAATTCTAACCAATGCGGAAGGGTATTAACACGGAAAATGATTGTATGTTATTGGCATGTGTGTAATAATCGATGAATGCCTATATGATATGCACATTAACATGCTGGACGCGAGAAAAATTTGGTTATATTTTTCGGGCAAGTCGTTACAATATTAGGCACCTACGCCTGGAGGTCAAGTGTTTTCCTTATCACCCCGACCAATGAGGATTGTTAGAGTAGACAATTATGTCTCATTTGTAAGCATAGTGACTATTTCTAGGTGCAACAGATCACTTTTATCCCATAGATGATCGAAGATTCCTGCCTATGATATAGTATAGTCTACTTAATTTTCGAATCAGAAGTGAATAATAGAAACAAACTTTAATTAATTGACCATCCACATGACTATTTCCAGTGTCACAATGACCTGCTTCTTACTAATATTCAGGGAAATAAATATATGTTCTTCCTTAAATTATTGTCATCTTTGCAAAGTTCTCACCATTCTCAAGCTGAATGACATGCGGTGCAAATTTTCAAGAAATATCCTCCTCCCCCCCCCTCCAACGAAATTATCCCCCTTGGCACACTTGGGTAAAACACACAACAGAAGCTACCTTAATACCTATCCTATTTAGCAACAAAACAAAATGAGAAGAAAACAAGTAATATGGCCATTTTTATACATTTTATTTATTGCAAGACTCCAAATCTATGGCATATTTACACATTTTTTCACATGCTATACAAGTCATTTTTATTAGGCACACTTGGCATATATATCTATACATGCTTACAATATCTTGAACTCTATTACCTCCCCGATACACTGTTCAAATACAAAGATCTAATTGGCTTCATTTGTGGAAATAAATTTGGGTTGTAACAGTCACATAAAAATATTCAAAAATTTCTTGTGAACTATACTACATATTGAAAAAAAAAAATAACTATGGGCTGTATTGTTTACATGATACAGGGCTTTATAGCGATACAGGATTCAAATGTTTCCTGACATATATAACACACCATATGCTTTCTTCAATTCCTAACAAAAACGTAACAAATCGCTTCTAGCCTCACCACAATAAAAAGGAACTAAGGCAGCTTTTCCTGAACACGGAAATCACTTGACTAATCTATGTAATCTATGCAACATCAACACTATGTAAAGCTTTAGTAGTAAAACTATAAATGGTGATTGAAACTGAATCTGAATTAATTCACACATCAGACTAGACTAGCTGAGTAGATTTGCTAAGGGTTGAAATAGTTTCCTCTCAACAGTACATGCACAATAGCTCTTTTGTTATTATGCAGCGGGAGGTAATGGAAGTGTAACGTCCCCGTCGTTTATACCCAAATATATTAAAGCACAACATATTTGGAGAGAACCATTACCTTGTCACTGACACATTAAATTTATGCAACAGGTCCACTATACTTTCAATAGGGAAAACAAATAATTATAATCATCATCAACACTGTATACTTAAGGCTTAATACTAATTTACAACATACAAACCTACTTCAGTGGAGTACTTGCATTAAATAAACCATAAAAATCATGGCAAAAACTGTAATTTTTCATTTTTGAATTGGTGAAAAGACAAAATTATCTAGTAGACTGTAACTACTGGTGCCAGAATAGATTTGTTATTTACATCGTAGGGAAACATTGCCAAATACTGGAATGTATTTCATGAGTAGTGGGAAGCATTTATGTAACTGTAGAAATCTGAACACAACAAACTGCTTTAACTACAGATCTGAAATAATTATTCGTTGAACTCGTGGACGTTGTATGTTACTCGGTCTGATACAAAATACTCCACAGTGAATAGCAGACACGTATGTACTTGACGAGACTGCTGCTCACGAGAGGATTCACCGAGCTAAATCCAAATGTCACTTATCGATGATGATGAATGTATAAACTTGATTCAAAAGGAAAGGGAATGATATGCAACTGAAACAGGATGACTGAATAAAAATGGGGGTAGAGGGGGGGGGGGGGAATTAATTTGCATCTTCACTTTCTATTTCTCATTACAGTTTCATACTTTCCTCTTGTCTAGCCCAATGACCTCAGTTTAACACAGGTCTTAAACTGAGTGCTGTACTTCATATTATCCTCTGCATTGTTTTAAACACCTTTTTTTTACTCAATGGCTCTTTACTCAAAGAGTGTACTCAATCTATCTGGAAAAAAGGCACATCAAATGAGCAAAAGAAGTTCTCTCTGTGAAAATCCTGCTCATGAGCGGATTCATTGAGACAAATCTAAAAGGGAATTGAAAATATAAACTTCTAAGAAATGGACTTATGAAATATCAAATGGATTTCTATAAAGCAGCTACATTAGCATAATTAGGTGACATCAGTTCATCGCAAAAAATGTTCAATATTCAATGAGAGATCTACATCGTAACTTGAGTGAACATTTGTCATGATTCCATGTTGACAAATATAAACTACAGTCAAGAAGAGTATCTCTTGTTTTCCATTTACAAATTTTCTGAAGTGGTCAGTTTCTACCAATTTTTACTGTTTCCACCAGTAGCAACTTCCTTTCCTTTACTACAAGAAACATTGCTTCTTCTTGCTAATTTATATAATCAATAGTTATATAAACTAATCTTGAAGTTCCTGTTGGATGGTTCATGTATCAATCATATTATCAGCATTAACTATAAAGTCAATATGTAAAATAGTTCCAACAAACTATAAAATTTTCAAATAGCAACCAAGGAAAAATTTAGGTGGGATTTGGCAAATCTTAAAACTTACCAAAAATGAAATTGCAAATATCTTTTTGAAGTTTCTCAAAAGAAAGTTAGGGCTCACATGCACCTTTGACTAATTCTCCCCTGCCCCTTTTCCCCTTTCCCCACTTCCATCCCACTCTTCCCCTCCCATGATTCTGTGTGATATATCACCATCAGCATGTTGGTGTTCCACCTTAAAAATTTACATGTTTTCTTTGCTGAAACGATTCTATAAGGAAAACAGCAATATATTTCAGCTTTAACTATCGACTCATGTTTAGTCTTTTGATCCAAGGAAATCTTGATATTAGTGAGTGGATATCACCTTTAGAAGATCATCTGCTGCTTGAGGATTGTAAAGTTTTTAAAATAACAGTCCTGAATAAGGAGTGGTCCATTTTATTCCTTGATATTCTCTCAGCATTTCAAAGCTTTTTTTCCCCTCTTCTTCAATCACAGGTTTGGGAACAGGGAAAACTTAACCACTGATAAAGATTACATTATGTAATATTTTTTATCACTGCTAGACATATATCAGCTTCATGTCCATTCTTAAGAGAAAGTCCACGGTGTTGACAAATAAACCTTCACAGGGAATAATTTAGAGTCCAAATTTTTGGTAGCAGTTTTAAAGGCTCAAAAGTTTGTCCCGTGTAAACTACTACTGTTCCTGTGTACAAAAACACTGAAAACAAACTGCTAAACATCTTAGGAATTGTATAGCAATTTCACCATTTTGCATAGCATTTTGTGATGCGATACTGGATAAATTATTCCCTATTTCAGAACAGAAAGGTCATAATAACAAAAAAACATATAAATAAAAAAAAAACACAGGTCTTGTTCTATCATGACTTAATCTCTCTCAAAATGGTCGCTGATGCTACGATCATTTTACTCATTGTTCTAGTTGCTTAGGTACCATAGAAACAGCTATCAATAACAACAGTCAATGTTTACATATCTCTAGGCAATAGCTGCTGGATAGATTACATGAACAAATCATGCACAGTCAGCAACATGATGAATATTACATCTTGAGGTTACGTTTCATTCGTTGGTTATTTTTAGGTTCAAGGCTTTGTTTGACACTAGCATGCATAGTTTGATATATTTAGGGTTTCTGTATAACAAGTTAAAGATGCACACCCTTACTGATTAAGCATAACAATGTGTTGAAATTATATAGAGATATGATTATATCTGTCATATACCGTGTATGTTTAACCATTTTACTGACTAAGGGCCTTTAGCAATTGGACAGACGGACAGACAGACAGACGTATACTGGTGAAAAAGAGTTCCACAGAAACAGAATTAGTTTCACTAACTTTTGGATTTACATGTATGAGAGACAGTTTTGCAACAATATTTGTTGCCACTCTTCAACAATTTCCCTTTTTAAGCAATCTACTGCTGGCGTTTTACAGACAAATAGACTGACAGACAGATACGTAACAGGTTCAAAGTAACAGAACGGTTAGTCTGCTGGACTTCTTTTCACATATGACAGAGACAATGTAGTGTTATATTTGTTAACTTTCTTAAGTTACCTTTTTTGGACAGACAGGCAGATACATCAGAGTTCATGACTTGCAAGAGAACTGGTTTTAACTGTCTTGTGCACAAACGGTGAGAAATTCTGCTGTACAAATTAACCAGCTGTGATATAAACAGATCTCCTCTATACAGTGAGTCTAAGTTCAGACCATTTTTTTACCATATAAGGCAAAAAGCAACCTCTAGGATTTCCCAGGAAAATCACCCAAATTAACAGTTGAGATACATTCTTAGTAACATGCCATACGGCTCCATTCCTTCTTCACAAAAAAATATCAAAAAATTGCAACACTATAGAAAATCTATTCATTTACTAGATAATGCTGAAAATTTCTAATACAAAACTAAACAGCATAGAAATTGTTTTCACAGATTAATCTGTCCCCCTTCCCCCCCTTCCCCCATTCAAAAAATGCTATGAAACTTGCATTGAATCTTAGCAGAAAGTAAACAGCTTGACCAGCAGAGGGAAAAAATGTTTCTTTCATCCCTCTCAACAGTTATTGAAAATAACAGCTTCAGCCCAAAATTAAATGCAAGTAGTAAGCTAGACTTGGTATGATTCCTGTGAATGTGTGGTAGTTCTCATTTACACGCTGCTGTTTCTGCTGAAAATAAACCAGCTTTTAGTTTTCCAGCTATAAGCAATGCAACAAATTGACATAGTTTACATTCAAATATATTTACGACGGCGAGAAAAGTTACACTGGAAAGCGACCAGCAGGATGTTCCCTAGTCTGGGTCAAAGTTTTCTGAAAACCTTGCAATGGCCATGCTATCAAGAAACATTGATTTTATTTTTTAGTTTTATGAAACAGCCGTTAAACTAGTTGCACATAGACAGGCTAGAGACTATAATCATATATTTTTATTAAGTGAACTGTTTCGTTGCTCGAATATTAATGTGCTTAGCACTAGCAGCAAATTTGGCATTTTTGTGAAATTTAAGGCATCAGTTTCTTTTAAGACTATTTATTGCCTCACTGATCTTCTCCAACTGGTCCATTGGCTGTGAAAAACAGGTGAGAAAAAAAACTTCAAATTTCTCAAAGCAGGGGAAAAATCCTCAAGGAGAGAGAACAAAATTCTGAGATGCTACTTGGAGGAACCTGGCAATTGCAATCAGAAAACCTAAGCTCCAATCATTGAAGACAGCTGTCCTACTACTGGTTGAGCCATGACTTTAGGAGAATGTTTACCATGGGAACAGCAGCCTGCGGATCTTGTCGTTTCAGCTAATCTCAGCATTCCATACTGGTGTATGATGACACACAGGACACATGTGGCGTAGATTCCTACATCTCGAAATAAATTAATCCAAAATGCTAAAAACCTCGTCAAAACGTTGATTTTAGCCTCTTGTTTTCCTCACGGAGTCTCTCGACTTCTGTTAAAAGTTCTTCGTTAACTGAGTATGTCTTTAACAGCTGTTGTATTTCGTTCTGCAAGGGAGGCACAAAATATTAATGAAACCATGGAAATCATTCAGTAGTATTAACTTAGCTAAAACATACTGATTATTTAACATTCATCTTGAAAAACTTGAAAAAGTAACAGAAAGGGAAAACAATTACCTACTAGTGTTACTATGACATCACAAATTAGACAAAAAGGTAACCCAAGGATGTGACCTTTAAACAAGAATACATCCCAAACATAGCAAGATATATGGTAGTTGTTTGGGCCTTAGGAAAGTATAGGCCACTACAAGATTTCAGTTTAGAACATTGCACCCTACCCCTCCCTCACCCACCAATTCTGAAATTTCAACATTCACATCAGGAAATACTGATTATCAATAAGTTCACTGACTAAAGGTCCATTAGGTAACATTCAGATGTAAACAAAAGTGAAACCATGAATGAGTAAGATATACTCACATGTTAAGTATAATTTGATAATTTAATCTTCACATAGAAAAATTCACAACAGTTGTAAAAGTTTTACAAACTGTGTAAGATAACATTGTAAACATGCTCCTATATAAATAGAACATATATTAATATATATGGGCGATTCCGTGAGAACAAGGACACGACCCCAAATTTTCAAATCCATATCTGCAGCCATTTTTGGCTTCTAATATACTATAAACACATTTAGGGCCTGGGTTATGTACTTTTTTTTCCAACTTTACCATGTTCTTCTACCAAAAAATGTGA
>KN892005.1:20834-33443 GCA_000934455.1 Apostichopus parvimensis
TTTTTTTTTCACTGGAGCAGATAATTTCCTGCCATTTCATATTATGCTTCTAGTCAAAGTAAGGAGTATAATAATAGTTGAAAGAATTAGAAATGTACCTAGTATATAGATATAAAGAGCCATTGAAAACTGTAATGCGAGTTACCAGTAATGCGAGTTACCGCTGTAATGCGAGTTACCATATATTATTCCATCTCACAAAGCACACTTGCAGTACTACTGATCAACAAAACAATAGAGCGCAATATATACTTTTATAAGGTGTGCACAGTAGGTAATTCCTGTACCCAGAATGCACTGCAACCTCCATTACATCACATGTGACCCTTAGGACAGTTTCAACAGACATTGATGATTTTATCACCTGACCTTTGTGGAATCACGGACCTTCCAAGTTGCATTCAACTGTAACATCATCAAATGAGTAAAGTTAGCATATTCTTTCTCCATTTTAACATTTTTCATGGGATATTAATTGCTTTAATACAATATTTAGGACAAATTGTGAGAGCTTAGGCTATATTAGTCTGCAGCCTATCACATAGTAATCTAGTATGTTCTAGGATGGGCAAATATTGTAAATCATGACCATTATAATGTGCCTAACATCTTGATGAAAATTAGTCTTGATATGAAAACTGATGCTGCCAAGGGTGCGGGCACTTCGGAATTAGTGGGGTGGGCAGAGGGAGGGGGCGGACGGGGAGTTTGCAGAGGGGAGGATTGGGGCCGCTGTGGGGAGGGGGCAGGGTTGAGGAGGCTTGGTCAGTTGGGATAGATTGGTGTGGTTTACCAAGTCAAATGTGTGTTCCCAAATATCATGATGTGCAAACCCCTTTCCCCAATATGAGTGTCTTATGTCACTACAATGTGAAAATCAACCTTTACTCCAAAGTATTTCAAATCCCCAAATTACACAAAATAGAGCAGGCCACCGGATTTCATGGGAACGATCGATAACTGGAAATGGCCAAACCCCAGGGATGACAAAACTTTCTATAGACGAAGCCAGATGATAAAGAAGTTGGTAACGCCTTTGATGGCTAATAGTCGTGGCCAATTCAAGTTTGCATCAAAATTCTAATTTGATACAAAACACCATCCATTCAAGGTTATCTAGAATGGCCTACCATCATGCCCTCATACCGCATGATGATACATCTATTGTGTTATTGTTGATGTTGTTATTATACTGATAGAATTAGGAACAAGGATTGTTAAATTAGTTTCATGCTTTTCCTCAGAACCCTAAGTACCAATTTTCAAAGGACCAATCACTAATCAACATGTCAAAGAAACTTTTCTTGTAATTCACTATCAGCTGTGAACCTGTTTAACTTTCAGTACATGTTTTGAGACATTAAAATGGAAGAGGAGAGCTACCAGTTTTGCTTGGATTAGCTTGATTGGAAATTTGGATTGATAATTCAAGAGTGTACATTGCAATCTTGTAAATCAACAATTCTTCAGTTGAATTTTCTGGTTCAATCAGCTTCGATTATTATTGATATAATTGTCAGGATGTTTTGCTAATTGTTGTTAAAATGTTGTTAAAAGTTTTGGAAAGAGTTTTATAGTTTCTAAGAGTTTCCAAGTGTTTCAAAAATGGCTTTGGAGCATTTCTCTTTCAAAGAATTTGATGGATAAAGAGCAAAATTGATGACTGGAAAAAGTGTAATGCGAGTTACCGTAATGCGAGTTACCAGACTTTTCCCCCCTCCATACCACATCTGAAGTTGTTTCATATTTTCTACTGCTGATATATAAACATCAGTAGGGTAGATATCTTGTACATGTATGCAATTGAAGAAATCATTCTTTGTGTGAGCACGGTGCCATTTTGTACCGGTGTCAATTTTTCAGGTGTCCTTTTTCCGTAATGCGAGTTACCGATATTTGGAAGCGCACCATACATTAAGGCGAACAGAATTATAATTCTTGATAATTTCATATTGTAGCTATGAATGTTGGATATAACACCACAGAAAATTGAGGAGTTACACTAACCCATATTCAAGCCACAGCACTTGGATTATAAAAAAACAGGAAAAAGTGTAATGCGAGTTACCATGGAATCGCCCACATATTATTAGTAGGTTGGCAGCAAACTGAAATATTGTTACAAAAATGTTTCCTGTCACCCCCCCCACATTTAAACACACTAATGATAGCTGTATATACGCAAAACATTGATGACAATGTGAACTGCATTCTTATTCTTAAGATAACAATGTTGAGAACGCACCTGTTGTATTTGAAACTGCCGTAACATTTCAACTTGCAAATTTGTAATATCTCGATGAACATCAGCTCTATATAAACGAAAGAAAGACATATAGAAAATGTCTTATTGTAAGTTAATTTTAAATTAAAGTAATACCGGAGAGCTGGGAGGGATTTAAAAACAAACAAAAGAAACTATAGATTGTGCGATTGGAATTAGTATGTGGACTAACGATAAGGGGAAGGTAAAAAATAGGTTTATAGAACAGTTTAGAAAATATAGCTAATTAAGATATCATTCAAACTGAAGAGAAAAACATTTCCTGTGCGTTCAGGCTGACGGTGGATGGGTGAAAGAGAGGGAGGGTGGAAAGGGAGCACAGAAAGTGGGTGCTACCTGAGACTATATGTATTACCCATGAACCCTGATTACACTGGATGGGAATCAATTTTCAAGGGGACTCCAAACAGCCTCCCCCTCCCAGTTGTTAATGTAAAGTATTGAGACAATTCCTACACTTGACCAGAATAACTTTAGAAATATTTTTGAATAGTGTTTGTTCCGACTTAATGATTCCGAAATTAGTCATTTGCTTACCGATTGTCGGACCACAAGAATTTGGTGATTGATCCGTACGGATATGACTCAAATATGTACGACACCCGGAGGTTTAAACAGCTTAAAACACATATTTTTAACAACTCACTTAAAATCTTCCAGGCAATCTTCGATCATGTTTCTGATAAATTCTGCTTGGAATGTTTCAGGCTGTGGACCTTGTGTTCTCCCTGTCGCTACAGCAACTTCTCTGGAGCCCTGCTGTACTACTACTGCAGTGGCGCTCCTCTGAGGAACATCAGAGCTTGCTTGCATGGAGGAGCCATCCGTCAAACCTAACTGTGGTGAGGTACCCCTCCCATGATCAATATCTGTGAAAAAAATGATGTATATAGCCAATCAGAATCTGGTGAAAGTTAATATAATAAAGGATTACTGCTTAGTAAATCTCTATATTGTGTCCAAGTTGCCTTTGAAAATATGTTTGTTTATTCATTTTTTTTAAACCTTTATTATATATGCTTGTTCATTTCCACATGAAACCGTCTATACTTACAAACGAGTCCTTGCACTGTTCAGAATAACGCTCATGATCCAAATTAATCCATTGTTGACGGAAATCAAACAAATCAAATAGCAGGTATAATATTGGGTTGATAATAGGTGTAAAATTAGGTAGGTTTGAGTTAAGTCTTACCACAGCCATGTCTACTATTTGAGACATCTATATTACTATTATTACAGCTTTTGGCATTTTCATATTTTTCGGGGCAAAATGGTACACCAGTACTGATCCTGTGCAAAATGCAAGGTTTGGCAGCTTTGCAAAGATTCTGAACAAAACCGCAAATTTTCTGACTGCTTCCAGTTTGCTTCTGTTTATTGTTTATTTTCAACAATCAACCAATCGACATCTAGATCAACAAATCTCTGTCTTGGGCATTACGCAATATATTTCTCACAAGGGTGAATTCCTTTGCTGATCCATGCATGCAATCTTTGATATGTATGATTCATGTTACCGAGTTGCTATTTCCCTTGTTAGCTGCAAGATGAGGGTCTTGTCTACAGTTATAAGCCAATTATACAAAAGCTACGCCAAATAACTGCACCAAGGGTATCCCATGATACCTCTTGTAAGTTATGAACAGCTTCTCACCTGACTGCTTGGGTACACGGTCTGTTCTTTCGAGAGAATGGGTCTCAACAGTACCAAACTTTGCTTTATCTGGGATGGAATCTACAGAATACTGATGAGAATCTGCACCGACTGACGACGGGAAACTAGAGGACGCACTCTGTGGTGGCTAGAATGGAGAAAGGAATACAATAGTGCTGTTTGCTCACTTTCATGATGATGTCATATATCATATATTTAATTTTAGAATTATGCTTTTTAAGAACTCATTTATCTACAGAGCAGCCATTTATATTCAAAATGGGTTCTTAGAATCTCTGTTATAATCCTTTTTATCTTTCAAACTTCTCCATCTCCTCCATCTTATTTCTGATTTGTTCATGCTTTCATGATTGTACATTTTTATGTCTTTTATGTATCATTATTATGTGTTCTATTTATAAATTTTCTAATTTATACTGGAATGAAGAAATTGAAAAATTGAATTGAAAGTTAATGTCGGATCATAATGTCAAGATGTCACAGCCAATTTATTCTGCAAGTTACTGGTGATCAGGTTGACTTCTTCACTGGGCTTTTGGATTAAAGTCTCAATACGTGTTTGCTGATGAATTTTGGAAAACGGACTTCCGAAGCAGATTCAATGTTTCTTATTCTAAATGCACTCTGACCACCAGGTGGGTTTAATGAGAAAAGCTGTCGTAATCGAAAGAAAGAAATTTATTTTCTGTTGCGTTTATGGCGTGAACGATTTACCGTAAAATCACTGCGACCGCCCATATCAGCATGTTCATTACACAAATGTAACCTATATATACTTGTATTGTCCACTGGTAAGTCCTATGCCTAACGGTCGTTAACAAAACAGAGAGATTTGATTGGCACATGATCTGTTGGGCTGGGGTTTGCAAACTTTTGAGTGAAGTTTGTGGAATCTACAGATTCGTTAAAAAATCTGGCGAATTTTTATTCAGCTCAAAATGTTTAACGACAGATAACTCAATAAGAATAATGATTATTAATATGAAAATTGCATAGAACGATGTTATTTTCACTGCGCTTTCAGGGCAGTAAGCTGAAAAGATCAAAGTTACAATTTGGCAAACACACATTGAGACCTTAATGCTTTTGACAAGATAAATCCTACACAAAGTGGATCATGGTAGGTGGTCTATGATCGTCACCATGGGAGATGTTTATCAAAAGTTTTAGATTTTTATTTTGTTTTAGAATCAGTTGTATATTTTGTCAATGTTCTTTGCTATTTAGAATTTCATCAAAAGCTTGTTTATGAATATTCCTTTCCTAAGTGGATATATGATTAGTAAATTATGAAGTGAAATAAAGACACTTCAAGCTTAATAATTGTCATGACATCATTGACTATGCTGTTGGAAGACGAAAAGGAAAAACAATTGGATTCCTTACTGATATAGCTGAAAATGGTGGTAAAGTGCTGTTATTTGCATTCCTTGAAGGGCCAGTCCTATTACTAACATCACTTTTAATTGGCTGGATAGCTGTGTATGGGCTGGAACTTTGACTGACTGAGCCAATTGGAGTTCTCCTTGTATCACTTGTTGTTGATGTATTTGGCAAAGGTGAGAAAATTCCTCCAGCTGTGTGCATTAAAAGAAAGAAATTAAAAAAAAATCTTCCATCGATTGTAAAAGATTGATTGTGAAACTTTTTCATTAATTGTGTTATAAATATTTTATCCTCTTACATCTTTCTCTTTTGTGTTCACCCTGCTCATTAACCTGTCTGTATTCTGTGTGTGTATTTGTCCCTTCTGTCACTGTGACTTGTCATTCAGCCTCTGAAGAAGATCCTGCTAGGATCGAAACGTCAGGCCCTCTTACTTTCACACATAAATGTTTTAAGTTAATTAATCCTGATATTATGTGTTTGTAACATACAAACAATTGGACTAGACATCGCATGCGACTGAGACCAATTGTCCTGTATACAAACAAACTTATGTACAACAGGTAAATGACAAGTGAAATTTCAGTCTTTCCCCCGTTTCCTCCTCACTGTGAGGTATTGAGGTGTCTGCTAGAATTTGCTAAAAACCTGACAGGAAATTGAAGATATCTCAATCAGAATGGACTCCACTGAGTCATATTTCACCCCCCACCCCCCAAGAAAAAACCCATATTATTTAGCTTTTGAGGCATGGGGTGAGGCATGATTTAATCAATACCTGTGAGGCTATTGTTGTAGCTGTCGCTGTTATTACCAACTCCATCAAGTCTACCGGATGAATAGCTGTTTGAGCTGTCTTTTTTTTTATCTAAAAAAGAAAAAGAAAGGAGAAACAAGTGAAAAAAAACAATTCATAACAATTTACAGGCATCAAACATTTGTCCATCCACTTTCAAAAATGTTAAACTGTTTGAAGTCAGTCTTACATAGGACATATTACACAATGATTCTTCAGCGATCACAGCTTCAAGAATCTACAGAGGACATGGTAAAAGTAATTTTTTCCCCCTGCATTTTAAAGAAATTCTTTAAAAAAAATAAAAAATGGATTCACACAGAGTCACCTCAAAGATTAACATGCCGAAACGATTTACTCTCCCAGGATAAAGTATGCTGCTTCTTCAAGGTTAACATCTTCACTTTGCTGAAGCTAACAATATTCATAGCAGATGTACCCAGTCCAGCATAATTTGCATACAAGAATCAGGGCTGAAGTCGTTCACCACATTACATGTTGAGGTTTATTACCAGCTAAATTGCACGATTTGGACTAGAAAGAAAAACTTTGACTTCGTAACAGTGGCATGCAAAGGATTTCAAGAGTGGCATGCTAAGGATTTCAAAAGTGTGTGTGGGAGGGGAATCTGTGAATCTTTAAGGAAGGGTCAAGAGCCTAATACAGAATTTTATAAAAGTCAATGTGACCCCCACAAATAGAAAATTGGAAATAAGATGTCAAATGAGACATCTTTAGACAAGTAAATAGATCTAATGTGGTATTTAGATAAGTTTTGAGTGAGGTTGAATACATTTATTATGAGTCCTGCTCCCTTGGAAACATTTTGTTACCCATCTACTTGTCATTATCGGTTAGTTGGAATGAAACTAAGTAGCCAAGCTAGTCAACAGTATTGTTCTATTATCAATCATAGTATCAATACTTTGCAACAAAATCACACCAACGAGTTCATGTATACTGCTACATGCATATCAACATCAAATGAACATACCTCAATATGGTACAATGGGATTTGAATACAAATTTTACCAGTCGTTTGCAGGTCAAACTATATTCTTGTTCAGGGACTATTCTTAAAGAGTATAAGTGTCTCTATTTAATCCTTACCATCATGCAATGGTGATATGACTGCTGTTCCGTAGCTGTCAGGTCTACCACCATCCTCTCTCGGTAACGGTTGCCTGATGTCTACATCGATGACTTCCTGCTTGACGGATGCGGATGGTGTTTCACCTTTGGTGCGTGGCACCACACCAGGATCTGGTGTAAGAGCTTGCTGGTTGCTCTTTTTAACCCCACTATGATGGTTCTGCGAAGGGGTCGACTTTGTCTTGCTAGCACTGCCCATTGTTCCATTCACCTGAAATTGATAAACACCAAAGATACAGATTGACTTGACAATGAAGAAGTGAAACTATACTGTCAGGAATGCTGTAGCAAGCTCGATAAGCCTATATAGTTCAGGAGTAACTATAAACACAGAGACTATAGTTACAAATAAACAAATAACGTGGCTGCCAACTTTCATTATATGTATGTATTTTAGATCTTCCTGCAAGCAGGAACTCGCGAAGAAGCATCATTGGCATATCAAAGCCGCAAGCTGACCAAAGTAAGTCTCTTACATTCATATTCAACGTCCATGATTATGAATTGTCAATTGTCAACAACTCTGTAAATGCACGACATACATTTATCTTGGAGTGACTCGAAC
Organism: Apostichopus parvimensis; assembly: GCA_000934455.1. NCBI lineage: Eukaryota > Metazoa > Echinodermata > Holothuroidea > Aspidochirotida > Stichopodidae > Apostichopus > Apostichopus parvimensis. Next base: position 28,696 of record KN892005.1, read on the forward strand.
TGGGGACCTTATGATTGGAAGGCACCGCCCTTAACAACTGAGCTAACACTCCACTATGTAGAAATATATGAAATCCCAATGAATTAAAATTCCGAACAATAGATCCATCACAACTTTTGCCAAAGATAACTTTCAAAAATTTGCTCAGTAGAGAGAGGTGAAATGATGCCTTACAGACAATGACTGTACTTGATGCAACCTATATTTGACTTTAATCTGCAAGGATTTAATTATGGAAATCTTCCACATTTGTCAGTTGTAAACCCTCTCCCATTGTCACAGTTACTTGTTCTGAACTCTTAGGAGCAGATCTATGGAATATCTAACCTTAGCAGCTGAAGCATTATGCTGGAAGCTAAGGCACTGGATGGACGACTTATGGCCGACCAATGTTTTGATAGGAGCCGCTCCTTTCCTCAAGTCAAATATATAGATTTTGCCACGAGAAGATCCTGCTGCTAGGGTTGCACCATCATGCATGAAGGTCAGAGAGGTCAAAGGTGAGTCTACCACCATTGTCTTGATAACTCTGAAGCAAGATGATAAATGAAAACAGAAATGAATGATAAACAAATTTTGGTTTTATTTCAAGCATTAATCTGAGGGTGGGGACGTATGAAGGATAATTGTTTGGAGGGGAGGGAGAGGGAGGAGGGGAGGAGGAGGGAGAGGGGGAGGAAGAGGGAAAAGGGAAGGGGTAGTGGATCAGGTAATTACTATTTCAGTAGTTCAGTTTATGATTCAGTTTGTGTCAGTCAAGCTTTCAGCATGGCTCACATGTGAAATGGGGCATTACACTAAATAGGGATTCCAACATGTGACACTTATGCACTTGTACTGGCTATAAACAGCATCCTTTTCCTGATATAATATGATATCCCTTTCCTGATATTAAATGATATCCGATATCCCTTAACTGATATTGCATGATATCCAGTAACTGATATTATACAAATAATGAATGGTTATGAGTGCAATAGTGCAAATATTTCATGAGTTGAAAGATGGAATGTTCCATTCAACGAGGCGCAGCCGAGTTGAATGGAACAAATTACATCTTTCAACAAATGAAATATTTGCACTATTGCTCGAATGGAAACCATTCACTATTTGTTTTATACAACACCTTCAAATTTGGATAAAATTGGATGTAAAATGCACTCATGCAACAGATTGTTTTGAACAGACAGGTTTCTCTGCTCTCTTACCATTGAAAAAAGTGCTATCAAAAAAGTATATCACATGGTTCTATTTCATAGCGTGCAATAGAGCGGATTTTGCATGCAATCGACGAGCAATTGACCAATCAAATGGCCGGAATATAATTAGGTGTTGTATAATATATGATATCCCATAACTGATATTACAATTACATGATATCCCATAACTGATATTGCATGATATACCATAACTGAGATAAATGATATCCCTCAACAGATATAAAATGATATCGTTTAAATGATATTTAATGATATCCCTTAACTGATATTATATGATATCCAGTAACTGATATTATATGATATCCTTCAACTGATATTGCATGATATCTCTTAAACTGATATTAAATGACATCCCTTAAACTGATATTAAATGATATCCCATAACTGGTATTATACTGTATCCTCTCTTGATAGTAAATGGTCTGCTTTAAATGGTATCACACTAGATATCTTTTTCATGACCTATGTAACTCAAATCTTTCATCCAAAACTTAGGATTTTTCTTTTATGTAAGTTTGTAACATACCTGTCTTCATCACAAATTCTTCTATTGTTCTTTTCCAAATTTAATTGTACTGTGCATGTGCACTAAACAATTCTTTCTATTTCCATGTGCACTAAACAATCGTTTCTATTTCATGAGTTGACATTTACGGACAATCTCTCTCACACAGTAATCGTGCAATTCATTCAATATCTGTTTCAAAACAGCGAGCCCTTGTCCTTGGACGAAGGAAACGATGGTATACGATTGCAATCTCATAAATCAAACTTACGTGTGGCCCATGACATCGTAGCAGATAATCTTCTTGTCTAAACCACAGCTGGCTAAGAGTAAATTATTGAGGGGCGAGAAAGCAAGAGCCGTGGCGGGTGCCTTGTGAGCGCCGCTAAAAGACGCCAATAACTTGGTGGAGTTGGTGTCCCACAGGTACAGACCACCGTCATCAGACACAGCAGCTAAATACGACTTCTTGAAATAGGAGTACTGGATGTCTCTGATGGCCTGTAAATAACCAACAATTCGAGAAGAATAAAGAAAAAGACATCGATGAAACACAAGGCAGCGAGTTTTAAATGAAATATTGAGACATAATTTTGGTCAAATTTTGTTGCACCGTTAGAGTAGAATTAGACACTTGTACGGCATAATAGTTTTTTCATTAACTTCCATCAAACAATCATTTTTAACTTCCATTATTAATATTAAAATCAACCACAGTGATTTCTGAAAGAACCAGAGCTCAATATTTGTTATCATACTCCTTCATCCCATAAATGTAATAAAATTACATAGAGAGAAAAAGAAAAACTATTAGCAAACTGCTGTTCTATTGCAAAAAGTCTGTGTGATACATATATGTGACAGTTATGAGGGTTTGACCTTTTGATCCTAGCAGGACCATTCTTCAGATGCTAACTGGTCAGTAAGTCTCTTAAGAAGATCCTGATAGGATTGAAACCTCACGCCCTCTAACTTTTAACATGTAAAAAATTACGAAAAAAAGTAGCTGTATAACAGTGTGCTGTAAGAGGGAGGTAATGATTGAAACTTTCTACACAGCTATGGACAACAAGTTTACCACACTTCGGCAATTCTTAATTGTAATATATTGTAATATCACAGAAGCTCCATAGTATGACAATACTTCCATGTACTTTAAATTTGTCACATCTTAGAGATAATTTCAGCATACTCCCTTTAGCCAGTAATATTCATCCAACTACATTCAACAAGAAAGAAATTTAGCTTTTTCTATAAAAAACTAAGAAATGGCATATATTTTCAAGCCAAATATTTTCAAGTCTTGATGGAAATCTGAAGAACCAACCCCCCCCCCCCCCTTGAATAAACCGCTGTATTGTGCACTTCGTAAACAACCAGATGTTTTGTTTTCTTCTTCTTCATCACCATGGGAATACATCTGTGTAAATTACCTCCAAAGTGCAACCTCATCAAGTACTAAAATACATCGCTTAATGAGTTTATTTAGGTCACAACCCTCAGTTGTTTGTTTCCTAACGGTATGGCAAGGATTATCGATGACAAGCTCTGCGATAGTTTACCTGTCCAGCTGGAGTCTTTAACGGAGTTCCAGACTGACCGGAGACGACGTTATGTATGAGGATCTCCCCGCTGGATGAACCAGATGCGATGTGGGTGTCATTCCAGTTGAATGTGATACTGCAGACTGCATCTTTATGACCCTACATGAGAATGTATTTTATGCAAATGAGTGTTAAATATGGCACAGAATGTACTTTCGCTTGGTTGTTACTGGCTACTTATTGTTCTCCAATCAGAAGGAAGACAAAACTTGTTCAATTCTTTATGCATTTTTTAGTGGCATCAAAGTTAGAAGATACAAAGGCAATGTGCGTGTTATTCCGGTAAAATATACAGCAACAGACTGCATCTTTCGATTCTTTCCTACCCCGCATGAGAAGCTGAGAATTAAGATACAATGAGATCTCATATGACCAAGTACCTTCATGAGACTCTATTCCCCAACAAGAAAAGAAACTACTTTTAACCATTCCTAAAGAGCTCTTAATGGTTGCCAAGTGCTACTTTTTACCAATTACCCAACTGTTTTTATATGGCCAAACCTCAACTACCCAACTGTTTTTATATGGCCAAACCTCAATTACCCAACTGTTTTAATATGGCCAAACCTCAATTTAGGTGGAGGCTTTATTTTCTAGTCTATAAGTTAAATCATACAATTTACCCAGCCCCACCATTCTGCTTGTACGTTGTACTTCTGATAAAAAAGTCAAATGCTTAGGGTTTTGCCCCTCTTTTCACTCGATCAGTATATAGTAACAGTACAGGATCATGTACAGTAAGCCAGGTTTATTTGTATTACCAAGCCATTATGGAGGAGAAACAAATCCAGCCATCATTATTGGTCTTAATGATAGGGATAAACAACTTCCCCAAACAGCTAAGAAAAAATTCCATTTGAGAGATCTCAGAGACTTAATGTTGTTTCAAACACAAAGCTGAAGACAAGGACAAGATAAAGTATGATATTGATGAGCCACATGACCTTCCGGTATTGTTTTTTCATTTATTTACTACAATGGATGGTTCTGTAATGGACATGCTAACTCTCAACAAAACACTCTGAACGTGACCTGATGATGGCACTGGTTTCAATGTCAACACTGCTAATATTCTCAGTTATAAAAAATATTATATACACTAAAAGGAATAATTAATCTGAAGACACAAAGAATAGCTGCCTACACTTTCCAAATTGGTGTCAATTAACTTTGGGTAACACATATGGGGGTAGGTGATATAAAACCTTTGGGACAGTGAAGCCTTAATAAGACAGATAATGAGGTAACTAATACTTATGCACTGACCTTGTCTCTATTACTCACCTTATACTGTTTCTTCAACTTCTTTGTCTTTAAATCCCATACCGTTACATGACGATTTTTGCCTCCACAGGCCAAGTAACGTGATGATGAGTTCAAAGCTATAGAGGTTTGCTTGTCCTGAAGTAAAAACAGAGA
>KN892006.1:9272-27998 GCA_000934455.1 Apostichopus parvimensis
TCCTATGCCTATAGATATAAGCTAGAGAGAGGGAGTGAGAGAGGGGGGAGGAATCCTATGGATAATTTCTCCCATAAAACAGTCTAAATGCACAAGCTGTCATTGAGGTCGGATAAAGCTATACAAGAAAATGTTAATCTTTTTGGATGAATGTACACAAGTAATTTGTCTGATCCCTGATTCATTACTCCAAGATTTTGTATATTTCAGTCATTGAAATTGATATGTAATTCACATAAAGCTTTTGTAAAATTTGTCATAGGAGACCTTTACATTAACCTCTGTTTCTTGTCCTTTATTTTTTTTCTCTTGTAGAGTTTCAGCAGCTACCATGGGTGTGGCTTCCAGTATCTTAGAGTCTTTCATTGCGAATGCAACCTACTTCTTTCCAGAAAGTAAGTTGGTTTACTGAGATGTAATACAGAGATGCTATAGGTGGCTATCCAGTGAAAGGCAATGGAATCAGGGGCGGGGGGGTGGGGGCGGGGATATACTTAAAAGTTGGCAGTAACATCACATCATTTGGTTTTCATTATTGGCTGAATCCTAACAAAAAAGTCATCTTGAATGGGCGTCTTCGCTTTTCTCCAGTTTTAAGAAAGTGATCATTTGCTGGAGTTCACTCTCAACCATCAGATGGGGTGGGGGGGGGAGGGGGATCTCAAGAAGCATTTGACTTTGTTTTTGTGGAAAAAATACTCTTCATGTTGCAAAAAAAAGCTTATCTAGGGCTTCAACTAAGCAACGCTCACATATCTTAAGCTGTGAAAGTTCACTTAAAGTATAAAACTAAAAAACTAAAAACAATGCCAGTTTCATACTAAGTATTATAAAACTTACATTAGATCCATTTTGCAGCTTTGTACTCGGTATGAAAAGAGTTACGAAAGTTAATGGATCATTCTGTATCATTGCAAAACCCCATTGCCATATTTTATTCATGTACCCAAGTAAATTTGTATTTGGGTAAAGTCGTCGTGTTTGTCTAATTTGCACTGAAATGTTCCAGAACCTTTTAATTGTACTCAATTTCTTGGATGTTTTTTCATTGAGCTGCTTTTCTTCAAAGTCACAATGTGGTTAGATTATATCAAGATAAAAGATACGAAAGATGCAAGTCATGGTTGTTCATTTCAGTTCCACAAAAGGGTCAAGATTCTGAAATACAGAGTTGTCGAATTTATTCCAGAAATCTCAAAAGTCAAAAAATTTAATTTTAGTGTTTGAGAATGTTAAGACTTTATGTTTTAAAATATAGACTATGTGTTCTTTCTATCTTTCTCTTTTCATTCTCCTTGCGTGATCGACAGAGTCACCTACGATAGAATATATCAATCCATCGTTCAATCCATCTCTACAAAATGGTGACGTTTCCAGAACTCCGGAACTACCAGTCATTCCACCCACCAGTCCAACACAGATAGCTCCATCTCAGGCTCCCTTGACTCCCCCTCCTCAACGTCAGCCACCCCAGGCTGCAGGGGTCACCTCCACTGACGGGGGCAAGCCTGCATCTGTCCCACAAAACCACGCACAGAGGTAAAAATTCTCTCATTTTGACTTTAAACACTCGTTGATACACTTTTGCTTGCATCTTTTCTTACTTTCCCTTTTGATAAAGGAACATAGAGGTCAAGAGTCCAAATGGAATAAAATGCATAACCACAACCCCCCTCCCCTCTCCCCCCCCCCTCCCCAGTCGATGTAATCAGAAGTGGTCAACAACATAATACTTGGTAAGGAGGAAGGGAAGGATGACAGGGGACTTTTGCCAGCACTAAAAACAAAGCAAGGTGGACTTAAATCCTACATTCTCTTTCTGTGCCCTTTACTCTCTCTCCTCTTCCCCTCCCCCTCCCCCTCCCTGTCTCTCCCCTCTCCTTCTCCCATCCCCTTTCTTGAACCAGTAACTGCATTCCATTGGCTCTTTATACATGTTTCTTGTGTGATAATTGTTAATATTTAGGAGTCAAATGTTACTTCATTGTGACTCCCAGATAACCAGAAGTGACCCTGCTGAGTAGAGCTGGTGGATTTGGGGGGATGGGGGAGGGGCTAAGAGGGATGAAGGGTAGTGGGGTGTGGGACAGGGATGATTGGGAGGGGTGGAGAGCGCCTTATTCTGTTCAACATATTGCTTTGCTTTATTTTGTCTGATGCATGTGTAATGGATTGAGCTGTGTGCACTGCAGTAAAAAAAAAAGAGAGAAAAACAAGAAAGAAAAGAATATAATTAGAAGGCAGAATGGATAAAAACATTTGTCATTTTGAGTAAGTGGGGGAGGGGGGGGTGAAGTATCAATTTTAAATGGGGGGAGGGGGGTGGATTGATAACCCTTATTTTGAGGACTGATGTTCAGTTAAGGTCAAAAGTTATTTTGTAATACTCAAAAGGTATAAAATTAAGCAAAGTTGAACATGTGGTTTGGATATTAGTCAGTGTTTGTTGCTCAAGAGGTGTGGGATGAGACAAGGCGGGTTGGCAGGGTGCAAGTACAGTTCTCCACCATGGTTGTATGTCCAACGTAAGCCAAATTGGAATCATGCACAACCTGTTGAAATTCAAAACTTCAAATAAAAGGTGATTTTGAAAAGCCTGATTTTTATTGTAGGAAATATTCCCTGAAAAGGCTGATCACCAAGACCTCGAGGGTAAATTGCTTTGTCTCGTTAAGCACCGCTTTCCAGCATCGGCCAATCGAATTTTTTGTTCTTTTTTTCTCAAGCATGACAAAAGAGTGAAAGAAATAAATATCTCTAACCTCTCTAGGAAAAAAATAATGCATCCTTTATACAACACCGTCATTTTGTAGCGAGTAGCCGAGCCGGCAGTTTTAAAAACCTTTGAATGATAACACACTCTTTAAAGGTTTCTTCACTTTTAATACTAGCATGTATTCAGCCACCACCACCTTAGTCGACAAGATAAAGCAAAAAGAGTAGAGATTAAAAATCATAAAAAAAAAAAAATTAAAAAAATAATTGTGTGAGAAAATTTGCATACAGGTTTTGTCCCTCTCATTCTCTATTCTTTTCTGCTGCGTTGTTGATTTTTATTTTTAGGTTCAAACCAAATAATGGAGCTTTGTTTATATTGCCAAAAGATCGTTGGATATAACGATTATAAAATGGGCTCTCTCTCTCACTCTTTATGTCGTTCTGTAGATTTTACAAAAGATGTGAAAATTCATTTTATAGCCTTTTCTAAATGTGTGTTTTCATAGGTCTTTAACATCCACTTGAAATATTCTGCTGAAGTGAAGATGTCAGGAAGGGTGATGACCCAACCCCATAAGGATATTTTTGTCGTACCCCCAACGCCCCCCACCCTTGGTTGAATGCAAAATGTTCAAGGTTGGAAAAGTATTGCTCACATTCTTGTTCTCGTTTATTTGATCTTAAAGGAATTGGCATAATACCATACAAGCTTTAAGGTAACGTCATTAACGTATAAAAACAGAAACATCTTCTTTACGAACTCTTTGCTTGTCATAGAAAACCAACTTGTTACATCAATCAGGCAATTTTTGTGTTCATATTGTATAGTTTGCACCAATTTTTCTTACTCATGGACACGCCTGTTTATTTATTATTTATTTGGAATTTTAGTGAGGATTATTTTCCTTTCTCTTTGATCATTTTAAACTAAGAAATTTTCTGCATTATTGAATGGTGTTTTATTAGCAGCAATACCAAATACAGACACATATAAAAGCTACATCTATATATATATGTATATAACATATAGACCAAGTATCTGGTGTAACAGCAGAATATAAATAAGATTGTCACAAGTTTGTATTTCATCGCTTAAGCTGCTATTGTAGATGCCTACATTAAAGACGCTCGTTGCGTGTGTACAAGACGGTGGCCATCTTGTTCCTATTACAGGCCAAAAATAAGCATATCCAATTGGCATTATATATGTAACATGACAAGGAAAATGTGTGTAGTTACAATAAAGAAATGACTTGTCTAAATGTTTCAAACATGAAAACTTTCTGATAATTATCTTTAGAAATGACAAGTTTCTTTGGATGATTCCAAAAGATAGGAAATAATCGAAGGAAATAGCTACGTGTTTCTTGTTCTCTTGTTCACTGCAATTTCAACCAAGGCTTGAGCCCTTTGCATTGGTTACCATGGTAACCACCGTGCAGAGTGATGTTTTTGGTCCTCATGTATGTTCGGTGTATTTCGTAGTAATATTCTAAACAGGTGAACACAGAAAACATTAACAGTCGAAACAGATCTCGTTAAAAACTTCCTTCATAAGGGAGCATCCGATAATATGGAGCAGTATGGAGCAGCAATTTGTTAATCTACATTTTTGACCACCTAGAAGCTATTAGTGATCATTCTAAGGGCTCTATTAATGATCATTCTAAGCTTAAAAATCACAACCTGGAGAGAAGTCTACAAGATTGTCACTACAAAATCATGTTTTAAATATGCTACAGCAGCGGTGATATTAAAAAATAATATAACAGTAGAATATGCATTTCGTATACTACCTATTATATTGAGTATAAATTTTTTGCCAAATTTATAAACGCTCTAAAAACCGGCAGTATTAACAATAAGCAGCAAAAGCGGTATACCACCTTGGCAGGCCCGTCCTCTATTCGCCGGGAAGAATTAATTTAGTATTTTGGCGTAGCAAAATACGATGCAAATTGCCACACAAGTGCATACAATGTTTGGCAGTTTTGTTAACACATTATATACCATTCTATTTTCAGGAACCCCAAACTGAAAAATTGATACCCAAAATTTGTGACACTAAATTTATTCCCTGGTACGTTTTGCACAAGTGCTGGGTTTTGAAATTCATGGGGCAAATAATTTGAGAGGAACGTTTTTTCATTTAACCCAAAACCCAAGTTTTACACATTTTTGGAGAAAACAAAAGAGTTTAAGCATTCGGGTCAAGGATAATTGGAGAAGGACTTTTGTAAGTTGAAAACTCACAGGTCAGACAAGACATCATCACAGTTGGAAGGTGTCTATTCACAGTGGAAATAACTGCCCTAAGTATAAATTGAGGTCTCTCGCTTCATAGACTGTCTATTTTGCAGAGTTTAAATTTTAAATTTTCTGTTTTTCAAGAATCAAGAACTTTTGATTGTGTGTTATTGGGCTCGCTTGTGTGTAAAGTGTAATGTATTGCAAATTGTCTCCGCATGGGACACATTTTCCAGAATGAAATAGAAATAGTAGTTTATTGCTTAGTAGTCATCTTGGAGTGTAAGCAGCTTTATGGATCAATTGCATACACAATTAGAACAGCATCTAGTTTATAAATTACAGCAGAAGTGTCAAACAAAATGAAACAAGCTGCTAAAAGGCACTCTGTTTTAGTTTTATACGGTATGTATTATAAGAAGGAAAAAAAAACAAATGGGGACTAGTATAGTGTGCTGTGGATGCTTACACATCAAGTGGATTTTTTTTCTTTCTTATCTAGATGTTATCGATATATATCAGTGCATGGCCTTCTTTATAGTTTGGGAAGTGTCCTCGATTTTGAGAACCATTTGTAAAATAGTGATAAGAACAGAGATAAATGCAATACATAAGATAAGTATATAGATAATAATATAAGATAGAATAAGTTAACATAACCAACTCTGGAGTTAAAGCATCCAGAATTGATATGCTTTTGTCAGAAATGTTTTGAGTGGTAGCAGATGAATAAATTTCTCTTGATTAAGTTCTCATGATACCAGGGTTGTAATCCTTTTGATTATATGTGAGGGACACTATAAACAGGAAACCAAAAAAAGAGGACTTTATTGAGGACAATTTTTGGTTCACTGTTGTCGTAACATGTGTCAGATGCAAAATTTGATTTTTGGCCCGTTTGAAGACCAATTCTCTGATAATTCTCTGGTAAATCTAAATCCAACTGCCTTCCAAGATATTGATAGGTTAGGTCCAGTTTGGAGTGAAGATTGAAGGCTAATAAGCTATGAATGTCATAGATGACATCATAGCTTACCAAACTTAGTAAACAGTATGTAGGAATTTCAACTGAATGTTACTAGGGGTGCATCGAGTGAGGTTCTATTTTGTCATGGTTTTAAATGGTAAATTTATCAACGAATTATTCATCTAATGTTATAGTTCAAATGCGTAGGTTTTAAAAACTTCAGATAGAGATACGTCGAAGTGTTAAGTGCAACAGTTAGACTTACATTCCTCTTCAAACTTATATTTGAACACACTTTTCAAGAGTAGGTCTAGGGTTTTACAAACAAACAAAAAACGTTTAGAAAGACAAATGAAATTTTAGACATCAAATGGTACATTCTAAAGTCATGTTTAGGGCTACAATTAGGTCTAGAATGCAAGGTTATGCTAATAAATACATAAGAATTATTGTGTGAGGTTGAAAAGGGAATTGGGGGGGGGGGGTGTATACTGCCTACATCCCCCTCCACCCCAACACTAAACAGCTATACACACATATTAAAACACAACATGTAAACCATGTGCATGCAACAGACTCAAAACCAAACCCAAGTCTTTAGGCTTGATGTTGAGATGGGTCTATGAATATTCAGTTGTGGTATTAATATTCATGTTGAAATAACACCACACACCTTATCATCACAGGCTTATTTGGAGGGATATATCCATGATTGAAAGAACACTCTTCCTATGCATGTAACCTTCAGAAACATTGATGATACATCAGAAACAAGTAACAAACACTATATGGATAAATTCTATATGAAGAACGCATTTACCCTCGCGAATAAACTTTTTTGGCGTAGCCAGCAATTTTGTAATATCTTAGAAATGATTATACATTTTATCCGCTAGCTTAGCCTGTGTTATTTCATATCGAAATACTTTTTTGTACAAATATTTTAAATGGGCTTTCATCCTATTCACCAAACGTATCTTTCGTTTGAACTTGTTTACGTCGTTACGGTCAAATTTATTCCTCATTCTAAAGAAAAACATATTACCGAGCTTTATATCCAACCTTTCCATTTTCCTTTTTTTTTTCCTGAAAGATATTGTATAATGTCGATTTTGTTGTCGTTTCATTAAAATTAAAACTTGACATATTTGGTAAACAAGCACATCAGGACAGGAAACATGAATTATTCATACTCTGTTACTATATTTTGATAGTTCATGAATATTCATATCATTGCAACTTTCTACCATGTTAAACCATCTTGACATATCTCGCAGTCTGTTCATAGCTTTCACATTGTTATATTCACGTTAATTTCACACCAACCTCTTTTCTTTTGGCATGAGGCGAGAGAGGGGGGGGAGGATGGTGTTCCCATCAGTCCCTTGGGTATGATTCTGAGCCCAAAAATATGTAAATAAGTAGATATTTAGAGACATCATGGTATAGTTGAAAGCCATTCTATGACAAGTGAAATGGAACTGATGCCTGAAAAGAAATTGAAAATCTGTGATTTTTAGGGGGGGGGGGGGTTTTTTCAAATTCTAATTTTATTTTTTTATTTGTAACAATTAATGTTATTAATGTGGTGAATGAGATTTTAACTTAACACAATTAAAAATGATGTATACTTTTGTTCTCTCATATAGAAGCACTGAGGAGACATTTATGTAACTCTAGTTATTGACTTGTCTCATAACTCATGTTTATGAAACATGTCACACATGTCACACAGTGAAGATTCTGAACCAATTTCTGCAGTGAGCTTTGTAAAATATATAAAAACATATCTAGCTGTGGGAAGGTACATGCCATTGATGATCTCACTGGAAAGATATGGCCTTAAATTAAAGAGTTATTACAAAAGCTGTTGTGGCAGGGATCATGTGCACATTCTGTTTCCATGGTGGCCATTTATCAATGATAGAAATCTTCCATTAAATGACAGTTGACATTTGCACTTAGTCGTTTCTTTTTCCTTATCCTTTTTCTTAATTTTTGTCAGTCTTGAATTTTTTTTTAAATTTTATTTTCACTCACCTCATGTTCTTTCAAGCTTGCAAAGTTGTTTTTTGTTTTTGTTTTGAGTTGTTGTCTTCAATTCCCATGTCTGCCTTTTTCAGCAGTACAAGACGTCGCCCTCCTCCTCTGCGCCCTCCTACTACTCCTTCTAGACCAGCTCACCCTCCTCCACCGAAACCTGCCAATAGCTCGTCTTAAATATCGCTGTCTGCATGTAAAAATATGTTTGCATGTTTGCAAGGTACCTGTCATTACTACACAAACTATTTGAACGGATGAGAAACTCTGCAACACGTGACGTGACACGTTGCCATGGTAGCGTTGCATGCAAAGCAGTCGTTTGTAACCTGATACACAACTAAATTATATTAACTTGAAAGCTTTCATGTTTACACTTGACCCTTAACCCTGGCTAGATAATTTGCATTTATAACCAAACTCTGAATTGTTTAATAAAACGATAACATTGCAGTGCTCAGTATTATTTTTTTATTTATTTTTTTTCTCACAGCAAAGTGAAAACGATAAATTCATAAGTAGGTTATGGTATCTGCTATCAAATGACTAGGCCAGTGTGGTTATGAATATGTATGTGCATGCAAATTGTGGTTCAGTTGACAGAGTCTTGCAAACAGTACAAAGCCTACTTCACAACTATAGCACCTAACCTGTCTCACACATATTTACCTAATCAGATGTTGGTAATGAATACACACTTGAATATCCATGAGTTATTATAAATATTCATCATGGCAGTGATTACCATGCCAAATTTTCATTTTTTCATATAACTGCACGTTTCTGCATGAATCATATTCAGCCACACTTCTGTCCATGCATTTCCATTGTAGAAGCTTGTGATGTGTTTTACAATCCTTTCTTTCAGTGTTGACCTCTCAAAAGACACTTCCCTTTGGAAGTAAGTAACATGTGCTGAACAAGGGGACTAGGAGAGGGTTTGGTCAACCCCTTTAAACATTAATCATACCAAAACACTAGAAAAACGAGAATGGCAGTGCGGGTAGGAAGTTGGTTGTTAGTTGGGTATTACATTGTTTTTTTGTGTTTATGCAAATGTCTTTAAACCAGTGACTTAGTGGGTCAGTGAAATACCTTGTGGAAGGCTACTTACTGGCCTCAATAACATAGTTACAGCTACCTATTGGCATATGCAAGGCACTATTGTCTTCCAAAGAAGCATTCACTTATGGGGACAATGTTTCAGGAGACGGACTTTGTGAAGCATTGCAGCAGATAAAAAAGATGATAGGGTAGCAGTTGGATTATTCATACACCATAAAAACAACGTCCACATTATAAACACATAATGGATTGTGTTGTGTTGTTAGTGTGAGAGAGTTTAGCTTAGAAGTGTGGCACGGCTCCAGTGTGTTAGTATGATGACTGTGTTAGTACGATGACAGTGTGTTCGTACAATGACAGTGTTAGTAAGATGACACTGTGTTAATATTACGACAGTGTGTTAGTACAATGACAGTGTGTTCGATGACAGTGTGTTCGATGTGTTAGTTGAGTGTAATGGTGTAAAGACAGTGTTGAGTGGGTCAGTGTAAAGTACACCTAAATACAAACCAGAGCATAAGTGTGCTAGTGCAAGAGAGTGAACTATGCGTACCGAGGGTGTCAAGTGTAACAGTGTAATCACAGTGTTAGCAAAATGCAATTGTAAGTACATAGGGGGTGTAAACTGTGTGAATGTAAAGAGAGTGAAGTATGACAAGAGTGAAAAGTAGACCAAAGAGTCAGGTGAAATACCTACTAAGAGGATGTTTGCTACTCTATGTAGTTATATCCAACATGCTATAGGATGACTATCCCTGGGTCAAAGTGTGAGTTCAAATTTGGTCAGAATTCAAACATTCCAACAAGCATCACCATGGTAACCATCATTTTTGTTTTGCATGCCTATCATGTTACACGTTTCTCATGTTATGTCATCCAGAGTTTCTCATTCGTTCAAATCTTTCATTTAATAATCATGTATTTTTTTTACCTCAAAAGTACTATCATTTCCAACTCATCTCCTAGTTTTGTGTTTGTTTCTACTAATGTCATGTTTTTTTTCTTGTTGTTGGTTTTCTTGTCTGTGCTTGCTCACCTTAATGCCAGGGACACAAATTGATAGTCTTTCAAGTGGTTTAATTACTGCCAACTATTTAGTTGGGTAATTCTCATTTTCACATTTTCACAAATGACGTTGATTACGTGTTGTCAGTATGCCTGACCGTTACTTCATTGTACGTTATAAATTTCAAAATTTCTATCTCATTTGTGGAGCATTATATTCAATATTCAGTGAACTCTTCTTTGAAAATGTGTCGGCAAATTATATTGGGGAAATCTTATTATATTTGGGAAATCTTATTTAAAATTATCAACTTTTGAAATCGGTGATGGAGGTGCGCTGCCAGTTTTTCTTTTATGTTTTATGTTTTATGTTGATTTATGTACCTGGTTACCTGGAATACTAGCTTTGAGGTAGCAATCAATGCTTATCTCTAGAGTAGTCTAGTGATCTCTCCCTGTTGGTATTGATCACTGTATGCTTAAAGTGACCATTGCCATCAACTAGTGACCAGAAGTGATCACAACCTTCTGCTAGTGATTATTGCCGTTAAGCTAGTGTTCACTCTATCGGCTAGAAACTAGCTTAGGAGCCTTAAGCTAGTGTAGTCTAGTGATCACTGCCTGTTGTTATTGATCACTGTACGCTTAAAGTGACAACTGCTGTTGTTATTGGCCACAGCTTCACATAAAACTAGTGTTCTTTCTACCTACTAGTGGCTGTTACCCTCAGCTAGTGACGATTTTCTCTACAAAGGTGATCACTACCATGTGCCACTTTGCCAGCTTGTGAGCTGTACCACTGTCTGGTAGTGGTCATTGCTTTCAGGTTGTGATCCATTCATCAGACAGTAGTCGCACATTCAGCTAGTGATCAGCACCTGTTTCTAGTCACCACTGCCTTACTGTATCTCTTGTAACACTGTATGAGTAGGTTGACAATACTTTTTTTAGCCACAAGTGCTTTCAGTTAATTGCTTAGTACCTAGAGCTATTGCTTACTACCTAGAACTAGTTCTGGCTATATTTAGTTAGTGGTTACTACCTATAACTAGTTTTGGCTACCCATAGCTAGTGCTCACTGTCTATAGCTAGTGATAATTCAACGTTATAAGAGATCGCTACTGTAGTTTGCAATTGCTGTGTGTAGTCAGTAGTCACTGCTTGAAAAGTGCAAGTGTACTAGTTATATTGGCTTTAAGATTTACAAAACTGAAATTTTTCCTTGCTTGCATGATTCTATGACTGTCGTTTGTAGTCAATTCACTCAGTTTGTATAACCACAGTGTGTGTGTGTGTCATTATAATCTTTGTACTGATGTATGCAAGTATCGACCTATCGTCGTTTTCACTCGTCCTAACCTTAGAAGTGCAACCCTTCCTCCTCTAGTTCCTTCTAATAATATGTTTGTTCTCCCTCTCCATTTCCAGACTTAAAGGTAAAGCAGGCACCATGCCCCGTAGAAGCTCTAAGAAAGGCCAAGCACCATTACCGCCCGGCCCACCGGGCAGTGCAGGCAACTCCCCTACCCCATCCCCAACCAACTCACTAACCAGACAGAGCAACCTAGAACCTAGCCCTTTAGCCTCTGCTTCTTCCCCTTCCCCCCTGGTGACTTCGGAGGCGAGCAGAGAGGAGATCACGGAGGAAGACATCGAGGAAGAGACCACGGAGGCAGTCTTGGGTCAAGACGAAGTGGACAGCAGCGCCGTTGCCGACGGCGACGACGAGGGCTCTAACAATGGCGGGCAGACTCTTGATAAAGCATCCAACGATAGCCTGGACAAGATACTATCCGCCTCGGAAGACGGCTTCGACTCTGGAAACGTAAACGAAGAGGAAACAGAGGAGGTGAAGGAGGCGAAGCGCAGTACTCCACCCGTGAAAGAGAAACCGCAACGTCCACACCTACCCAAGAAGGCCGACGGTCCGCCCATGCCCGCAGCAAGACCGGCCAGGCCCGAAAGACCTGCCGAGGCCCCCTCTCCGCTCAAAGCACCTGATAAACCGGATAGGCCGGACAAGCCCGGGAGACCCTATCGACCACCTGTCAAGATTGAGAGGTCGAAACACCCCGAGAGAAGTTCGATCGAAAGGAAGGAAGGAAACAGACCCGAGGTTAAAGAGAAGGTCTCCAAGCCTCACAAGCCACCACCGTTACCAAAGAATCCACCCACTAAACGAGATGACCCCGCTAATAAGAACGGCGCTCCCGTCACGGACGCGACGGGCTCTTCGCCTTTATCGCCGCCCCCTTCGTCAAACCCAAAGAGCCCTGCATTTCAAAGACCTCGGATGACCCCGCCTCCTCCACCCCCTCCGATGAAGGAAGACACGAACGAGAGTACACATCTATGATTAATGCCAAAAAAGTGAACGAAAAATGTATCTAAAATACTATGAGCTAACGTCGCCCCCGTAACATACAAGTGTGTCGGTCAAAAATCAGTGCTCTTCACAAGAGGTTCAGTTTTCTCTAGGAACTGAAGATGTGACAGATTTTTGGAGAGGAAAAAGGCTCTTTCTTGGTAATATACCATGATCAGAGCATTTTTGGACCATATTCTCTCCACTTGGATAGTTAGTTATATTGGCCAGATTAGGAGTGTATGTTATTAATGCTTGTTTTGTTACTTCTTGAAGTGATAAAATTGCAAAATAATACTTCACAGCATAAGGGACATTGGTCAGTGTTGGTCAGTATATGAAAAACTTTAACAACATGTTGAACAATGGGGCTGGCCTTAGTTCTTTTGTAGTTTGATTTGAAAGGGCATTTAGCATATTTCTTTAAAAAAATTAAACATGTTTATCTATGAATTTGCTAGATCAACTCTAGCAACCTAAGAAAAATTTAGGACCTGAATCCAATCTAGAATATTGCATAGAGCTTGCAAATACTTGGAGGATTTGCCGGATGTTTAAAATAATGCTACCATTTCTTTCTAAAAGATAACATGATCGTAAAGTGGGGTATGGTAAAGAGAGAAAGATAAGAAACCAAATTAATACTCTTCCCGGGGCCTGCGGCATTTGCCTAAGTGAAGTTTTAAAGCCAGATAAAAGCCCTGTGCACAATATTAAGTTTGCTAGTTTGATGCATTTGCCTGTGTTTCAATACCTCCAAGAAAAAAAGTCAGTGTATTGTTGACCGGTTAAAAGTTACATTTTCGAATAAATAGTTTGACAAGTATGTGTTTTGAAACATCTATGATCGCTTTCAAAACAGTTATGGCAAACATTTTGAACTTTAATATAAAACAAAACTGTTTGCAAACTGCTTATCCACTAAAGAGCCTGTGTAAATGAATGTGTATAAGTAATTTGAACTTTGGCGTCAAGTACAACATAAGTGAACCTAGGGTTGTTATATGATAATAATACAATGCTGCAGGCTTCTGCTATGAAAGCAGAGAAAAGCAATTTATAATTGATTTTGTAAAGTGTAAAAGTTTTTAAGTACTACAACCTCATTCAGACAAGTTGTTAATTGTTATGAGTTGGACAAGTTTTGCCTTTTTTTTCTCCAAACAAGTTTTTAATAGAAGCTTTTCTGGGGGCTTCAGACCCAAACGAGACATGGGTTTTTTTAACTACGACAAGTTATTCACAATGTTACATTTGTAAATAGAAATGATTTCATATTATACACTGTGTTACTGTGCAGGTTACAAATCATCATGTTGCTGGTCGATAGATGTGCGGAGTAATTGTAACGAGAATTTGCATACTGAAGTGGGAGTTGGAAGAGGGGGTAGGGCATGGGGTGATTGGGGGGGGCATGTGGTGATGGGGGGATATTTGAGATAATATTATAGCAATAATCATAGTAGCAAATGATTTTACTCCAAATATATTAATCATTGTTGCAATTAAATGTCAGTTTACAGTGATTGGGGGGGGGGTTATTTGAGATAACATCTTAGCAATAATAATAGTAGCAAATGATTTAACTCCAAGTATATTAATCATGGTTGCAATTAAATGTCAGTTTACAGTCTATTAATTAATTTACAATTTCTCTTCAGAACTCTAGCACTTAGATATGATATTCAAAGAAAAGGAAACTTTGTATGTGCCTGTGACTAGATGTCTGTCTGTCTGTCTGTCTGTCTGTTTCTCAGTCGGTGGCAAATTAAACAGGAAGTACCCAGGATAAGTAATCTTACATGTTCTGAGAAAAAGGAAACAATATCGAGAGCCGTGTTTTTATAATTGTCTCCCCCCCCCCCACTCCCACTCCTCGCTCTGTCACTAAGTATTTATCAAGTAAATTACCAGTAAAATTGATCGTCTTCCCACCCTTAGTTTTAGGCTTTACCCGTACGATGTGTCGGCATGAAACGTCCACAAAATGAAGAATGTAAATGATTCGTTTGAGTCGGTATCGTCTCTGGAGGAATTTTCACGATTCGTAAAACTTGGCTAAAATATATTCTCCCTCTCGTATCTGTTACGTTATTTGATTTGAATGATGGTTTTTACTTTTGTTTTTCTCTTTTTTATATCTCACTATCTGTCTCTTTTTCCCTGGCATTTATGGTGTTTCATTACTCTCATAAGATATTGATTGACTAATTAAGTTATCGGAATATAGTCTACAATTATAAAAAAAACTTAACAACTCTAACAACAATTTGTGGAAAAATTTTTTTTATTATTATTTTTCTCCTGGTTTTGTACTTAACAGATTTCACATTCAATAGACATATATGCAATACATTTTCTTTTTTAACAATTGTACTTTTGAAATTAAGCTATTTTGGTCGTTTGACTTAAAAAGACAAATCAAATATTCCAGCTAATTCTTGTAAGAGAGTTGTATACCGATGAAGTTTCTAGAGAAGTCACACGATCTTGGTCTTGTCATATGAAGTTGAGTGTATCTTTCATAATTTTTCTAATTTTTTTTTTTTTTTTTTTTTTTTTTTAGTTTTGGACTAAGTAAGTTGTGATTATATTTATCCTCCTATAGCTAGTTTTTTTGGCCCTCCATTCATCCTATTCACAACCATATAAACCACAGAGGTTGTTTAAAGTTGAATCATATAAATATAGGCACTAAATATAAACCCTTATACCCTAAATCCTCAATACAAGGTACGTTGTATATATATAGCAACTTAGTGTGCGGGAGACTTTTTATGGATGTCTCGAATATTTTGCACAGCGATTTCTGTAATAATTCTTGTATCTGTGGATGCCCGTGTCCCGAGCTCCCTCTTTCGAATTTTTTCGAATCTGCTTTCGTTCGCCAGATGGATTATTATTTGAAACAGCATTGGGATCGGTACCTGTGGTGCTGAGGTTTTCTCCTTCCACCCCAGAAATAGGCACATGGGTTGGGGGGGGGTGGTGGGGAAGATGGTATTTGGCGTAGTCAAACGAGATCAAGTTTTTCAAAATCAGATTGTGTATCCGTGCCAATGCAATAGGTAGAAATTTCTCTATGGTATAAGCACTGCATTCAAACTTTTTCTTAAGGTGATTTAAAAAAAACAAAGAAATTATTTGTAGTTGTTTTACGTTCTTTAAAGTGTAAAAGAATATCATATGTTTATAGATGGAGCACAGTGGCAATTGCAAATGGACGACTACTTCACTGGTTTACTTAATATGTACATAACTCTTTATTGATGGTAACCTTCATTGTGTTTGTAACATTGTCTAAGCGTTGTAGCTCCAAATAAATATTATGTGGAATTTGTAAAGAAAGCACAGAGGGGTTAAAAATGTCTCAGTAAAGTGTATATGATCTTCTTTTCATTTCAATTTTTTTCTCTTTTGTGTCATTTTTATCATGTTTTTGAGCAAATTTATTTAGTAGTAATGTTACTATATATACAATGAAAAGATATAGCATCCAGTACATGAAATATATCCAGTAACAGCAAAGTCCTGTTTTTGGAAATATTGTTCCGTTTTATTCTCATTTTTTCAAATGTGTGTTTTGTGTTTCACCAGGATATGGTTTAATAGAATATCTCGACTTTTCCATCAGACAGAAATTAATTTAATCCCGGACGTTCCTTTTAAATTTGCCTGTAATACTTACAAATGTGAATGAATTTCCCTTTAAACGTCTAGGTAAATTCATCAGGAGAGTTGAGAAAATTGGGGGGGGGGGATGCAGCTAGACTTGTATTTTGGGGGAGGAATGTTTTTCTGGGGGCAGGCAAACCTATTTCCTGAAAAGAAAGTTTAAAAAATATTTTGGGGAGGGAATGCAGACAAATATTTTTGACTTTTCTTTGGGGGGGGGATTG
This sequence comes from Apostichopus parvimensis, assembly GCA_000934455.1. Classification (NCBI taxonomy): domain Eukaryota; kingdom Metazoa; phylum Echinodermata; class Holothuroidea; order Aspidochirotida; family Stichopodidae; genus Apostichopus; species Apostichopus parvimensis. The sequence goes on from KN892006.1 coordinate 25,579, forward strand.
GTAGGACAACCCAGGGCTATGCTATTGGGGGTGCCCCTAGTTTTTGTTTTGAGTTATAATTGATTGACATTGTCAAAATGATGTTCAGATACAGAAAGCAACTTAAAGTAGTCATATGACTAAGTCTACATATTTTTTGTAAAATTTTGTACATAACTGGATATCCCTCAATCATTTATTGTAACTAAGAGAATCATGCATGCATCATGACCTTTACTCTGTTGTCCTAGTATGTGAGATATTATAACCAATAAAACTGGATAGTCTAAGGGTAAATTAATATTTGACATGAAATAGGACCCATGTTCACCTTCTTCCTAACCAACAATTCAATGAATGTCCCTTGACATTTCATAGCATATCAGTTTAATTAATGGGGGCCATTTGTCTTCATTAACATGGAATTATACGAACCATTAAAACTGTGATGGATGAGCTGAATTGGAGGTCATCTTGGGATAAACAATACAGAGATGCTGTTTTAATTATTGGAGAAACCCAAACATCATTGAATAATAAAGTGGAAATATTTATGGCGATGGTCTCTCAATACAGACTTACTTGAACAACGTAGCAAAATGTGGGGTCCTCCCCGGCCCGGATAAAAAATTAAATTTAAATGTCAAATGGGTGCATTGTGAAGCATATTTAGATTATAAGTAGCTCTAAACGCAAGATCGTGCTAATAAATAGTAACTCCATAATTCCCCAAACAGCTGCATCAGGTTCGCTCGCCGGGGAGGGACTGCTGGTATGTTTGACTCGGCAAAAATCTTGTTTAGACGAAAAAGTTGTCTCGAATTTTCCATAAAGACAATCTGAAGCACAAGCGAGGTGGGCGCTGCAACACCGCATACTATAAAGAAGCTGAACAATCATCACGATCCAGTTTTACTCTCATAATTTGTTAACATTTTTATTTGAGATAAAAGCTGTCATACTTTAGAGGTGAAACGTCAACAATTTGAGAAGAAACACCATGTCTATATCTCTTAACAAAACGTCGAAATTTCCAGATAAAATATTGCATTCTTGACAATTAAATGTCAAAGAGAAGCAACTTCCGAGATAAAGCGTCACAATTTCGAGATGAATGGTCGAAATGTTTCATAAAACGTCGAAATTTCCAAATGAAACGTCACTTTGTAAGTGAGATAAATTGTCAAAGTTTTCAGATCATACAGTCAAATTTCTCGGAATGTCATAGAATAAACAGCTAGCATGGCAAGGCGTCAAACTTTCGAGATGAAACGTCAAAAACTTTAAATAATATAAGTACAAAATATCGACATAAAACTCCACATTTCAAATGAAAAAGTCGCCTTAAAAGTCGGCGGAATTTCCAAATGAAGCCCAAAATTGCGAGCAAGCTTATAAACGCCCAATATTCAGATAATACGTGACAATTATGAAATGAAACGTCGACATTTGAGATGAGTTGTCGGATTCTGTTCTGAGAAGGAATGAACACTTCAGAACGTTAAATGGTGCGCATTCTCAAGGCATATTTAAATTAGATCTATAATTAGATCTGCACGGAATGTTGTGCTGATAAATAGGTCGGCCTACTTGACTTTTCCTGTGTGGGATTGACAGGTTGTAAGAGGGGCCGGCAAGGGGGGGGGGGGGTACTATAGTACATCCCACATCTCCTGGCTGATAGTTTAGTAGGGAAAAAAGGATCAGGAGGGACAATCAAGTCCCCATTAAGGATCCTATGGGAGAGAAAAAACCCGAAGACACAAAAAACATATAGTGGCGCCCCTGATATGAAGGCTGAAGCAGACGTTGGATGAAGCTAATCACAGCTGATTAAAAATGTCCCTTCGTTAAAACTGATTAAACCTAATATTCCAGTTCAACGAAGTAGAGATAATTCCACAGAATGTAATTCAATGTCCGAAATATTTTAATCACGGATAGCGGTAAGTTCGGAGAGAGATAAATGTAAATATTATGGAAATTCGAGACATGAAACAAAACTAACGTTCCAACCAGAGCTGGTGACAACGAAATGATGATAGAGCATGCAGCAACCAAAACAAGTAAACGCGCATTGCTATGTGGTTTCTTTGTAAATGAAGTTGTAAGGTTCTTTTAATTCCTCCGTAGCATTGTTTTCTTTAAAGTATTAGTTCTTAGTTAAAAGAAAGTACTTCATCTTCAGGCGCGTATCCAGGGGGGGGGGGCGTTGGGGGCGCGCGCCTCCCGGGTAAGAAAAAAAGGAGAGAAAAAAAGAGAAGAAAAAGGGAAAAAAGAGGGGAAAAAAAGAGGAGGAGGAGAGGAAGAAAGAGAAAAGAAAAAGAAGAAAGAGAGAAAAAGAGAAAAGAGGCAGTAGAAGAAAAACGCCAAGACACCGGGAAGGGAAAGAGGAACAGTGACATCATTACAGCGCTGATCCCTATTATATATACAGGGTA
>KN892007.1:0-11455 GCA_000934455.1 Apostichopus parvimensis
GTTCGCGCGTAGCGTAGAAGAATTTTTTGGGCAAATATACCTCCCAGATCGCCGGAAATAACACTTCCCAGACCCAATGATGCTCCCAAACCTCCTTAAGTTTAAGATCTCATGGCTTAGAAATTTAGTTTGGGGAAATACATGGGCGTCTGCAGAAAATAAATCGGGACAAATAATCCAAGTAGACTTTTGTATACGATGGGTCTGGGATCCTCTACCAGAAAACAATTATAGACTGCCGCAAATGCGATTCCGTCCTATATTTAACATCTGTGGATAAATATAATACATTGAGAACTGGACGTGAAGTTAGCTCAAATTGGCAACACACAGTGTGAGTTGTTAACGATTGTTTTGTTCGCACTGATTCCGTTTTGCTGACCACAATTTACATGTCTCGTGTATAGATTATGTTTCGCATGATTGAATGTGTTAATACTTCAGCGGAGAAGTAACGCCTAACAGTGTCAATAGTAATAATTTTCGTCTTTTATTGCATGTCATTTGCACAATGCTGGATCAACCTGTGCCAAAGTTCAATACAGGGGAATTTGAAATGCAACGTTTGGTCAAGACAACTTGGTGGGGACACGGTATATCATGTCCCCGCCACTGCAAAAGTTGGTGGGGACGCGTCCCGCTGTCCCCGTCAGGATCTGCGCCCATATACAAATATTAAAACCTTTTAGAACGGCTACTATAAAACTTCGTTGAAGGAAAAGACAAAATACCGCCCCCCCCCCCGGCAATGATACGCCCTTGGATCCACTACATGATATTCACAGGAAATGTGCTCAATTCTCAACTCGCATGCGGAATTTAATTTTTAGATTCATTGTATGAGTTACGGTACTAGGTTTGGGGTAACAATTAGCATTCAAGTCGGGTCACTCGGGTGTATAACATTTTATCTCTGAATGGCAGTGTTGCATCGAAGAACATATGTCATAGATCCTGGTCTAATACCGAAATGCGTCATGTTTCCCGACGACTCGGTGGAGTTCAAGACCAGACTGTTCCTCTTTCTTTTCCCGGTGTCTTGGCGTTTTTCTCCTGCTCCCTCCTCTTTTCTCCTTTTTTTTTTCTTTTCCCTTCCTTCCTCCTCTTCCACCCCTCTTTTTCCTTTTTTTTTCTCTCTTTTTTTCTCTCCTCTTTTCTTACCCGGGGGTCGCGCGCCCCCAACGCCCCCCTCCCTGGATACGCGCCTGGTATGGCAAGTCGTTTTAGTTTTTATTCTGTATTTGATGATATCACCAATTCAATTGCTGATATCACCAATTATTTGCTGATATCAGCAAATAATTGGTGATATCATCAAATATTTGATGATATCAGCAATTATTTGCTGATATCACCCAAAAATTGGTGATATCAGCAATTGAATTGTTATGCTCGAAGCACAAAGTTCACACAGTGTTAGGGGAGAAAAGTACGATGCATTGGTCCGCGAACAGAATATGGTGACATGAAAAGAAGACCACGGTTGATGATGCAATGATCGGATGACTATTTCTACGAATTTTCAGTTATTGAGAATAAAGAAAGGTCATTTGCTAAACAATGTCTAAAGAGTAATAACGGTCACCTATTTAGAGTCAGTTGATGGAACATAAATTGCACTTCTTGGAAGAAATACCTCTTGGAATTAAGTACATCGGAAAGGCCAGACAGAGTGTCCCTGATATCCAATCCTCGGGTTGCTCTCTCGTAGTATGGTCAGTAGAAAATCTCCTGCTCCAAAGTGTCATAACACTTGAACAGCTGTGCAGGAAAATTAACCTTTTACCGGTGTGCCCCTGTGGCAGTAATAAGCGTCCGGCCCCCAACAGGTGGAATCGACGGTAAACCACATGCTAGATGAATTCAGTTTTATCGCTATGGAAAATATATTTTTATTACCAAGCGTAAGCAATAAATAACAATATTTAGTAAAACTAAATTTCTTTTCCCACTTTTTCCTTGACGCTGGCCTATCAGAAAGAAGAATGCATACGGTCGTTTAAATTAAACTTTCAATTATAGGTTTGTGTGCGTTTTTGTGTGCGCATTTGTATTAGGTATTTCGTAATTTGTATTTATGTCAGAAATCTGACTTCTGAGTGCCCAACGTTCAGTATATGGAATTATTGGTAAGTATCCAAGTGAATGTGGTTAGGTAATATCGGATATGTATGCATACGTAGGCCTCTTTTCTGGCCAATTAGTATTGTTATCTTGGAGGCTACAAGTTCAGTTGTGACCAATATTCTAGTCGTGTCCTGTAATAAGTATATATTTACATAATTTGCGAAATATATATAAACTTAAGGGCTGACTAACCTTTACTAGTGCAGCAATAGTGCTAAAGTCACACTAGCCGAGTCAACTGAGTTTATACAAGGTTTATCTGATGTCATATAATTTTCTGTTATACCCCCTCTCCCAAAGTGATACCCCCCCCCCCCAACCACCAACTCTCCTTTTTGGTTTCCCAAAAGGGAAAACTACGGGCGGGGCCACTCTTACCGACCTTGCAAAATTGTGAGGGTACCGCTGATTGCAAAGTCGACAATGACTATAACGTGGATCGCAAAATCGGTAATTATTATTATAGGTATAGACATTTCCAACACCGCAACATACAGAACCGCTGTACTCGAAGCCGAAGACATCTTTACATGGCCAGGCGACGGCAGACTGTCATTCCTCAGAAAGGTTGCTATTACTAAAACTTTAGGGTCTACACTGTTTGTTAATGCAGGGAGTTTACCATAACAACTCCCTGGTCAATGTTAGCAAAAAGATTCAACAGGCAGAAAAAAATTATCAAAGGATCATTAAATTGTACTTGCTAATATATAAATTAGTCAATGTTGATAATGTTATGTAGTTTAAATGTCTATGAATGTTAAAATATATATTGTGTTTCATGCAGAAATTGACAACCCCCTATGCAGTAGTCCATGTACTTGAGGCTTGGTTAGTACCACTATTTGACAGGAGTCATGGCTTTAAATAAACAAATATGAAAATATATCTATAACAAAAATAAGTTCTTGCATGGCAGGCGACGTATGAAGAACACCAGTATTTTTAATATTTTATTTAATAAAGTTCTCATTTGACTTGTCAAAAAAAGTATGTTACATGCCAACCTTACGCATTACGAATGTTACCCCTGCGAAAAATCTTACGCGGTACGAATTAAGCAGGTCACACATCCGGAGTGTATGCATGCTAAGTTTTTCAATACCGCCCTCGCTCCTGTCGGGGAAGAATTTCATACTGTGGTTTTTATGTAGGCCTATTCATTTTTTGGCTTCACCAATGGTAAAGACTTGAAACAGTTAATGTTGAAGCGCAAAAGCGACAATGATGCAGAATCCAAAATTGTATACAAAATAATTATGGTATCCTTTCTGTATTTGAAATGAAAATGTGTTCTTTTGTAAGTCAAAAAGATTATGTCAGCACGGTTTGTGGGTATTTGCGTTACTTCCTCAGATCAAAGTCACATTTGTCACTGCCATTCGAAGTCTCTTTAAAGGTAGTCAGTATAGGCCCGAATTATAGCTTGCTATAATTGCTAGAAGTTTTCAAAAAATAATTTCCTTAAGTTCTTTACCCTCCAATTTTTTTCAGACATTTTTTAAGGAACACACAAGAAGACTGAATGTCCCAGTGAGGAAAATTTCCTCAAAGGTTGTAAAGACAGTTGTATTTAACTTAGCATCTTATTACGCCTAAGCTGAATTCATTCCAACTACTGGTTCAAATTTATTCGACTGCAGGGGTGACAATTATAAAATTAACAGTGTTGCTGAAGTGAATGGGGTGCAATTGCCGCATCAGCAGATTAGCCATAGAAAATACAGAATATGCACATATTAGCACGTTACACGAAACGATTGTACAACTAGCCTTTGTAAATCAAGTCATTTTTATCATCCAAACCTAGGCAATTATTCTTAAATTGAACGTTAATTCATGTTATTGCCGTTTTGCATAGCTCCCAACCCATGAGAAGGCAAATGCTGGTCCATGTCATGAATCGCCATCCTGGGGGAGGGGTATAAGGGGAGGGGGTGTCCCCCTCCCCCTTTTGAATTTTTTGGAATCCTGGTGATGCCTACATGTAAAATGGTGGCACTTAGAAAGGCTTTTGTCACCCAAAATTTTCTGAGAAATATGCATTTTTTTTGTGTGTAACATCAATAAATTGAATAGTAGGTGATAATTCATTCTTTCCTGTGGCATGAAAATGTTCGCTGCTCGCCCCAATGAAAAGAAATATAGGCTAATTTGAGGTTGAAACGATGCTGTAAAGGAGGTTTTATATTCTATTATGCTAAATGCTAAAGAAATGATGGTTGCTAAGTAAAAATTGGATGCAATTTTTTTATGTATACTTGATCAGCGGGTTTGGGTGTTAGAATGCGGGTCCAACCCGCGAAATGCGGGTCAGTTGGGACTTGGGAGATCTGGTTTTGTCGTCTGCGAACGGCTTTACAATACAATTGTACTGCTGAGTACGTCATATGACCCGGTGCGTTTCCTACCATGCAGTACAGTACAGTACAGTACAGTGAGATATCCAGATTCCATACGTAGCGCACACAGAAATTCATTTCAGTGGTCGCGCACTGATGAGAGCAGCAAATCACTAAGTAGTATATAGTACATAGATCAGCATTGCTACTACTAGTGTAATGTACACACAAATAGGATTCATGATCAAATAGGCTATACGTCGGACAACCCTGTCACTATGTTACTTGTTAGGCTAACTCCAACAATAAGGCACATCGTTAAAAGTGTGATACTGCGTTAGCATTCATCATTGGCTGAAAAAGATTAGGCTATGACATTAAATTAGGTCGATCAGACTTGGATTTGTTTGATAGTACAACTACAACTTTGTACGGGATCCGGTTGTCATATTCTTGCTTCTTGGGCGTTCCGACCAGGAATACAACTACTAGTAATACTATGCCTAGGCCTATGGAGGTACGTCATCAAACATGTTTTTTGTTAGGCTGTACCACATTACCAGACACCTCCGACATTTATAAGTTAGCAGCATTAGGCCTACATAACTAATGAATTCTCCATGCACAACATATATACTGGTGTAATTTGTCGGTATTGAGCTAGTCTAGGGCCTCACCTAGTCATAGTCCTAGGCTACTTGTTCGATTGTGTAGTCTAATGTGTTCCGCGAAAATCTTCTGTACATAGTCATGTGAAATTATGTCTGTGGTAAGGTCGAAGAATTCTATCACAGAATTCGCTCAAGGAAAATGCCAAACCGTGTATGTGTGAATAACGGGTTTCAAACTGCCACAGTAATCAAAGCAAGGAAATTCACATTTCGGAAGAATAAGTTAGGCCTAGCCTAGACCTAGGCCTATATCATGTGCACTAGCTTAGGCTAGGCCTAAAGGAGATTACTGTTCTTTCCAAGAAAATGTAATATCATGTTCCTCTTTCGTTACATGGTCAACCAAGACATTAATTTTACCCATTATTTTAATGAAATTTTAAATTTTTAAGAAAAATTTGGCTAGCCTAGGGCCTAGACCTTTCCTCAAAAGTTTGAATATTTGAACAAAATTCAGTCATAGTCTAAAACTTGTAAACATTGTAACTCCAAGTATAAAGGTAGTGTAAAGGCCATACTTTGTGTACATTCACCTTTTACTTTAGAGCCTGCAAGAACTTCATACTTTGCACGTAGATCTACCTTAGTAAGCACCGAGTGCAAGAGCCTTGCTGATCAGTAATAAATAATAACCTTAACACTGGAAACTCCTGTTTGCAACCTGAGACTGCTAAATGTTCTCATAAAATTGTGTCAAGGAATCTCTAAGCCAGTTGGCTGTATGGTTGTTATAATTAAGGTAGAAATCTCCTATGTGCATTATTCTGCCATATTATCATTTGGTGACATTCTCATCCTTCTTTGAACATTAGAATGTTTAATATTTTTAAACTTTGATTAAAATATTTTCCTGCTCAAGAAAGGTTTGATGAAAATCCATATGTTTAACCAGGACATACTATACAGTAGCCACTAGCCTTAAAGGAATATTTTAGTGCAAATGGGATCCAGTCCTTCCAGTCATATCATTTTTTGTCTTTGTATCGCCCTAAGCCTTGCCCTATGATGAATTTTAATTTCTGTGATAGAGTGCTTGAAATGTTGGCCCGTCCTGCCAGAAAATTCGAATCTGACACTGACTTACGTTGATCAGGTCTCACTCTAAGCTTGGCCTTGATACAATACACAGGAATGTGTACAGACTTTGCGTTAACCTGTGATTAAGGAAATCACTAAAATAACAAATATCTGAACATCATTATGAAGAAGAACTAGTTAGGGAATTCTGGAACATTTTAACACTCAAAAAGATTGCAACTTCACTGGGAAATTTCCATTTAAATGGCTACTTTACTTTCAGAAATATTATTAACTTTCCTCGCTGCAGTGTATCATTAGCTATCATTAGCTTGCTAATGATAGTGTCCTTGCAGCCCCTAAACGAGGTGCCCTGATGACGTCACCGTGGCTCTTTGATCTCCACTGTTCAATTAGATTTAGTTGTATCGAGATTACAATTTTCACTTCTCCTGAATCAATGGATAAAAAATCGCTGAACTAGGACTTTGGCGCTGAAAATATTATGGAGTTTTTTCCATTTACCCAATAGACTGACACTAAAAAATTCCTTTGATGTCTATGCATTACGTACACATGTTTTTCTATAAATAGCCATAACTCCCTGATGAGAGAACAGGTTGAATAGTAATGTATAGTAAAATATTCAAAATTTGAAAAACTTCTCAAAGGGGAGGGGGACACCCCCCTTAGACCCCTCCCCCAGGACGGCCATCAGTATACCCGGCACTCAGGAATTCCTGGGCACATCCCTGTTTATGTGATTCTTGGTGACTTTTCTTCTCTGCAGCACACAGAACATACTGTGGTAAAGTGCCCCAGTGATACTTCATCATACACTAACCGTGCCATAATATCATCCCAGGACAAGAATAAATTAACAAAGTAAGTTTTGAGTATAGAGAGACTTTTGTAAACAGTGTTAAGAGGCTCAGTTTCAGAGTATAATGATGACAATCATGACACTAGAGTCTGGTTCAGAGTTTCATCATAACACTAGACTCGGGTTCAGAGTACTTAAATATAACACTAGACTTGGGTTTAGTGTAAAATAATAACACTAGACTCGGGTTCAGGGTATTTATTATTATAACACTAGACTCATGTTCTGAGTACTTATGATTATAACACTAGACTTGGGTTCAGTGTATAATCATAACACTAGACTCGAGTTCAGAGTACTTATGACTATAACACTAGACTTGGGTTCAGTGTATAATCATAACTCTAGACTCAGGTTCAGATAACTTATGTTTATAACACTAGACTCTGGTTCAGTGTATAATCATAACACTAGACTCCGGTTTAAAGTATTTATTATTATAACACTAGACTCGGGTTCAGTGTATTATCATAACACTAGACTTGGGTTCAGATTACTTATGATTATAACACTAGACTTGGGTTTAGTGTATAATCGTAACACTAGACTCGGGTTCAGTGTATTATCATAACACTAGACTTGGGTTCAGATAACACTAGACTCGGGTTCAGTGTATAATCATAACACTAGACTTGGGTTCAGATTACTTATGATTATAACACTAGACTTGGGTTTAGTGTATAATCGTAACACTAGACTCTGGTTCAGGGTGTTTATTATTATAACACTAGACTCGGGTTCAGAGTACTTATGGTTAGAACCCTAGAGACTCGGGTTCAGTGTATAATCATAACACTAGACTCTAGTTCAGAGTAAGCAAACTTCAGCATGATTGAATAATGCTTTGATTGAAAGGTCAATATAGAAACTAGAAACATTGCATTTGCTGACAAAGAGTGTCAATTGAAGCCTTGTGGTATGGGTAACTGATTTGCTAGATGTACCTGTGTCATACTGTTTCAGTGAAATTGCATAGGTTAGACGGTATATACAGTCCTGGGGGCTTGATGAAATGTTACGCTATGAAGCCTATAAATTACAACTTCGATAACTTAACGAAAACGGTTAAACTTCTTGTTTATTTTTTTCTATTTATTTGTCCTCTTCTTTACTCAATTAATAACAAGTTCAATCACACCTAGAAACTATACAACCACTATACATGTTATAAACTGATTGAGAGGCCTTCCAATGCAAGAAGAATTTCAGATTTGCTCCAAGTAGCACTGTGAAGGAGACCACTATAATGGAATCTTATTTGAAGTGCATTAATTGATGGAATTAAAGCAAACCCATAAAACTACTGCTGTTATTAAACAAATTTTCCCAATGAGCCAATCACACGTGGAGAAGAGAGCATTCCTGGTAAAATCTGTTTAGATGTGCACCATCAAGAAAAGATCACCAGTGTTTGAAATGTTTTGTTCTGAAAGGGTTAAGTGCAGATCATAATGTAGTGTGAGAAAATGGAGAGGAGGCCATCCCCGGGATGCTTCACAATCTTGGGAATATCTCTAGGGTAGCTCTAATGGACTGAAAAGAGCTTAACAGAGTAAAGTATATATTCCATACTACACTACATGACATCCAACCTGCCTTGTTCAAAATGTAAACAATGTATAACTATCAGTGCAGTAAAGAGATACTGAATGCAAACAAACCTCAGCAACTGCTTAAATTCAGTGTCATACTCTAAATTGCAAGCACTAAATAAACATGATTGTCTCAAAATCAAAGACAAGAGGTTAATATTTGGTGACTTTTTAAGTACTGTAGCATGTCATAACAAGGTGTTGAATTTATTTTAAACTTTTTAATACATGTTGCTACTTTTCAATAAAAGTCAATATTAAAATCTAAATTGGTGAACGTTAAGTTCTTTAACATGTACCAACAAAGTCACATCAGCAAGTTTCATAAGCAAAGAAAGCTAGCACTGATAAAACACCTGAGATTGTGGTTTCATTTTATTAATGGCTTGTTCTATCAGCTGACACATGTAACTAGGGAAAGTGGTGATGTGTTTGGTGGAGATCACCACAGCATGTGAATAGTAAACTTAAGTTCTTAATGAGTTTTTCATGTCCTGTTTATCTTCAGACATGTATTTGTGAGGAACAGCTCTGGGTCCTATGTATTCACCACTGAAGTGGACCCTCTGGTCAAACCTGGAACCATTGGTTTTAGCTTGCCACAGGTAAGAAATTAGTCCACTAGTTTGATTTGCATATGTACATGATATCTCTATATAATTATAATTTAACATAACTACTTTTTTGTTCACATGTTCATTTGCATTTTACACCTTGAGTTGGATCTGTCTTGGTGATATTACAAACCACACACAGAGCCAAATTAAAAAATTATGTAACCAATGACTGCTATGTGAATATGATGACATGATGTGAAACAACTTTGGGTACCAGATAGAAAACATTATGTTGCAACGATTGCACAAGGGCTAAACTAATTATTTTAAAGTTAATTGGTCAATGGCTTTTGAGACTGGAATTGAGCATATTGTTACTGTTGTTACTTCCTCTAATCTATACTACATTAATCTGGAGTTCATATCATCTATAGGTAACAGTCGTGGCATTCAACAAAGTTCAAAGACATGAGATTCTATTGTATGTTGCAAACACAGCCCTCTGCTTTGTGAACATTTTGGTTTGCGCTACTCTTTTCCGAATTCACCTACTCTCACTTCAACCTCTCTCATCTTCATTACCCCACAGCATTCACACACAATCAAAGTTACTTTACAGTTACTTAACAGTTTTTGCTGACTACATAATTGAAAGACAGGATAGACATACTCCAATTAGTTCAAAAAATATTCCAACAATTATATGCATCACTGTATGAGTGTATGTATGAGTGTATGTATGTATAGGTCTCCCAATCAGTTGTGCTTTAGGCTATACCATCACTGTGTATGTATACATTGACTGTGTTTGTAAGCAATAAAACTGCACTTGTATCAGCAGCATAATAACCACTTGACATGAACTGCTGCATATTGGCGAAGGATCTCATAATTAGAATTCGCTTGCAGACTAATGGCTTACAGCAGTTCTGTGTTGAAACTGCTTGTGCCAAGTGTCAACCATCTCTCTCTGTGTGAGCACAGGATGCAGACAATTTTTGCTTTGAGGAGAATAAGGACAATTATCATACATTACCACCTATCAAACTACTCTGCATAATTTGAATATGATAAGTACACAATGCACAAGTGATACGTTTCTTGCAGAAAGGTTTTGGTTAATTTGTCATAGGCAGGCAAGTAACCTATGCAGTCAACTTGGTGTGTGTGCGTGCCTGTGTATGGGTGTATGCGTGTGTGTGCGAGTGTGTACAGTATGTGTTGCCTTAGCTTGTAAACACAATATCTCAAGATAGGTAACATCTGCTGAACTTATATGTGGCATGTGGCTTCCCCATAATTAGCACAATAACCATATTGTTTTGGGTGGAGGTCATTAGGTCAGCAGAGGGCAAAATGTGAAAATCTCCAGAACCTGAACATCAAAGGAGCTCATATATGTATGATAGAATAACCTTTTATAGTGTAAAATGTTTAAACAATTTGGTGTTGATCCGAGTTCATTTAAGGTCATCAGGGGTCAAAACTTTAAATCCTTGTAAACAATATCACTGGATAAGAAACTTTATTGGCTCTTATATTTTGGCTCTAATATTTGCATGTAACCTCCCTATAATGAGTACCCTTAATGTTTTTGGTGGAGTTCAAAGATCATTTGAGGTCACCAAAGGTCACACTCTGTAAAACCATATAAACACACACCTTGTAAATATGATATCCCAGGATAGGTTACATCCCATAGCTCATATTTGGCATGGTCTTTCTTATAGTGAGTACAAGAACTCTATTACTTTGGGTGGAGGTTAAAGGTCATTTGGGGTCAGCAGAGGTCCAAATGTCAAATGAATCTCATCAAGTTAACTATAATAAAATGCAAATTCAGCTCTTTGTTGTGAGCGTGCAAAATACACTACCAATAAACAATGTCCCTCTGTCTTTCTTTCAACGTTGTGGTATTGTGTCACATGATTCCCAGTCATCAAACCATGTAAGCACTGACTCTGGTTAGATTTATACTGCTCTCCATCTGCAGTATAAACTTCATCCAATGTTAGCTTGCACAGTACTCTGGTGCTGCATATGTAGTATACATGTATTTAAAGGCAAGTAACCGTTGGTAGGGGTTTCTCTCTGGTTTCATACTTGAATACAAGGAAAGTGATTGATTTGAGGCCACTAAGTCATATATATTTTTGACATGTTTTGGTTTGATAAATTGCCTCTGGTCATGTTGTAATTTTCTTGATATTTCTGCTTGTGCAGCTCATACCAGGTATGGTAGCAAGCTGTGTAGTTATAGGGCCTC
>KN892012.1:0-10587 GCA_000934455.1 Apostichopus parvimensis
CCCTATAAAACCTTAACTACTCCAGCCCACCAGCCATATATGCTTGTCTGCTTACTGTAGATGTGATTCTGTTTTGGGAATCCCTCTCCCCCATCCCCCTCTCCCCCCCACAGTCAAGCCACCAGCCCAATATATGCTTGTCTGCTTACTGTAGATGTGATTCTGTTCTGGGATCCAGGTTAAATCCACATCCCCGTTGCTCTGTGTACCGGTCTCCACAGCAGCACGTTTTGTTTTCTTCCCCTGTTGGATGAGAAGGAAATATTTCAGTTACTAACAAAACAATAATAATAAACTGTTTAAGCAGTGGCGTAGGAAAGAACTTTTGAGTGGGGGGGCTGAAGATTGATGGCCGGCCTGGGGGAGGGGTCTTTTTTTGGATTTTTTTTGCATTTCCAGGTGGCCTCAGATGCAATTTGGTGCAATGCAGATGCAATATAGCATCCTTCAACACCCACTCCATTTTGTAAATAATTTTGCATTTTCACCTGGCCTTAGATGTAATTTGGTGCTCCAAATGTGATTTTTTTCTCATTTGGAAATGAAAAAGGGGTTTTCTGACTTGCGGAGCGGGGGGGGTGGAATGATACTTCCGCCCCACCATATTTTTCACGGGGGGGCTGGCGCCCCCCCAGCCCCACCGGTTCCTACGCCCTTGTGTTTAAGTGCATCTCCATACTTGCAGCACAAGGAGAGAAATGTTCATCTGACTGAAAAACCAAATCTGATGATAACAAGCTCTCAAGTTGTAAATGCTAAAAAGCTAAAACAGGACCAGATTTGTTTAAATATTGTCCTTTTTAATGGACAACTTTCTCTACTTAGCCAAGTAATATGTGCCTACCCTCAACTCTAACTTAAGAAATCTATTTCAGGAACAAGTTAGCAAAAATTCAATTCAATGCAGAATAGTATCATGGGGCCACTTTGTTCTTAATATATGAATTTATCACAATCACAAACCTCTACAATACATACCATTGTTCCTGGTGCAGTTTTGCTGGATTAAAGTTAACACATTTGCCCAGGTGTCTTGTCTCAACAGATGAGTATGTTACCAGAACAATGTAGCTAAATCAACACAGTGGCTCAGCACACTTTACAAAATAGGAATTGTGCGAAATAACGTTCATGAAACAGAAAATGGGACTGTTTTTGTCTGTCGAAACTGACATTTGGTATTTCAGTCTACAGGACAATTTCCAAAACATCATGGAATGGAAATAACTTTAAAAATTTCTAGTCTACAAAAGATTTTTTATTACTCACCCCCCTTGAAGAAAAAAGCTGCTGTAATCCGACAAGCAATAAAACCAAGACCGCAGCCAAGAAAAGGTAGAGGAAAAAACTGCAAAAGCAGAGAAAAATAGGTTGAACAGACATGAAATATTCATATGTATTCAAAATCACCCAACTTTCTTCATCAAATACTTCCCAATATCAATGTAGGGATGATACATATTTAGCAATTAATTAATGCTCTCATTGTGTTACAATGCCTCAATAGGTCAGGCTATCTACTGGCTAATTGCAAGTAGATTTTTGCCTTTTACCAGTAGAAAAATTTAAGGACTTGCATTTTTCTGCCAGTAGACATTAAGAACTGCAAATTGAACAAAGCAACTGATATGTGCAGGTGTACACTTGATCTAAACAAAGTTAAAATTTTAAGTACTTGTATATTATGGGTTGTAAAATTAGGTTAAAGTTGTGAAGTTCTAGGCCTGGTATTACTAAATTATATCTATGGAAAACATGACAAACTTGTACAAGTCAGTTTAGTTTAAAACATTTAGTTAATTGATTCATCACTTGTACTTTGTTACAACACTGCTAAAATCCCTGGACAATGTCGGTCATAAGCTTGAGTAATCAATTTTAAACATTTTCAAGTTTCCATTTAAAGTAGAACGATAGTGACAAAAAAAAAATCTCTCCTTTTCACATATAATGTAGTTTATATGTTACCAAGCAACATATTTTTTTAATTTTCCAAATAGCACACCGGAAAGTTATAAAAAAGGGAATTAAAACATCGTTTTTTCGTCTCCGTAATTGATACGAATTTAGGAATTTGCAAACACTGCAACGACCTTGAACAGCCCTCATGTCAGTGAATGACGTCACTGTGATGATCTTTTCTGTTGTGCACTGTTCAGTACGGAGCTGTGCGTGCATTTCGTGTCAGCATAACTGTTATTTTCCGGCGTAATGTTCAAGACATAAATAGATAATGAATATCATGGTGTTTCTTGATTACTTCACCACGTGTTTACAAGTTTTTTTTTACGAAATTTGCGACGATTTCGCAACGATTTCCCAATATCTGAAGAGGTAGCTCGCAAGCTGACCCAAAGTAACGTAAATCACAAGATCACGTTGTTGGCGGGTTTTATACAGAGTGCTGTATGAATGTGCTCACTTACTTGTCAAACTGGCACAATAATAATAGTGATGATAGTCTCAAACGTAGATTAGTATAACATCCGAAAGAAAATCCAAAGTTCTAAACAAAGTAGAATCGCTTGTATTCAGTAGGCCTACTGTAAAACATAAACGTTCCTTGTTCCGTACGTCATTAAATCCAACAGAAAGGTTCCATTGAGCTTGAAATACAACCGCATTTGAACTCAATCGAGTGGTTAGTCTAGCTCTAACAATTTTCTCACTACATGCAATGCCTATTGCGTTTATTCACATGCATGCCTCGTGGTTTGGGCTTCAGGAGGAATCATATTCTAGCCCAACTTCACGTAGGTCCGCAAACGGTACTTTCACACTGTGCAAACATTAGTGACAGTGTGCGCTACCGTAAGTAATACTTACACGATGTTTTGTTTCGCTCGAGCATACACACATTTCCTATTCGTATTACATTTAAAGTGGTATGGAGGGTATTAACACATCTCGGCCCAAAAAAACTGCCTAAGCGACGTCCATGCCCCAATTGAAATTTGCACGTGGATTCTCTCCTCACATAGACATGAGTTGTTCACGTCTGACATGTCTTCCAGTTCCAACACTTACTGTTGCATTTATCGGGATATATATAAATAATGCGGCATATAAGCATCAATCTTTCAAACTTTTTTTACTTTAGTGACCTTGCCACACGCAAATTTCAATTGGGCCCGAGATGGCCCTATGACCGATTTTTCCGTAATTTACATTGGGGCAGTCGGCTTCACTAAAACGACAAGAAAAAGCAGGAACAATAACACCTTATTAAAATTAGACCGTTAAATGTCTCACGCAGTGTATCAAATCTCCTCTCTTCCCTTTCAATGTTACGTTTACGTTTAAGTTAAAAAATCGATGAGGGGCTATTGTCCCATTTCCGGCTTAGGCCCATATTTATTACAGCGTTAGTGCTGACTTTATCGCATGAGTTTCAAATATTTAGGGTCCCAATCATCTTCTGTGAAGTGGGCAGAACAAACTTTCACATTCTGCCATGAGAAACTCCTGGTGCGATGAAGTCTTTCCTGGTTCTCCTCACAAATCGTATCCAGAGTTTCCGATATCTCTCACTACTTTTTCCGCTTGGAAAATTGAAAAAACTTATTGTAGAGTCCACATTCGTTCTGTTGCATCCCCCTACAACGCAATTTCTTGGCATTTTGCTAGTGGTTTAGGTTGTTTGTCGAGTCCAATATAGCGTAGGTTGCAACTAAACTTACACACTCAGTGCACACAGCTGAAGTACACTACGCCGAGCTCACTTTGTTATCATCATAATGACGTCACAGATCACGTGATCATCATATCGCTTTTCGCGAAAAGCCCAATTTTTGTTTAAAAAATCAACGAGTTTAGGAATTTTTTTTCAGCCTTTCCCAACATCGGATTGACTTGAATTTTCACATGTGTAAAACGGAAACCAACTAGAATACTCTTGAATAAAATCGTGTTTTTTCGTCGATACTGAAAATCACTATCGTTCGTCTTTAAAGAGGTTTAATATTATAATTGAAAGTGTCACAGTGAGTAAATTGATAAGATCCATTCCCACAGAAATCCTTTACTACTCGTAGCTTTCCTTCATTTTGTTTAATAAAAACAAAAATCACTGTAATGGGTGTCTCAGTGCTGTCCACTGCAAATTTGATTAATATTCTGTAAATTTGTTAAAATAACCCACCAAAGTAAAAAAAGCTGTTACTGGCAGATAATATCAAAACACTGGTGCAGAGAAACTCCTAGACAACACAACTAAGCAGTAACTGCTTTTTGTCTTTTTGCGAGCAGTATTTTAGTAGTTACAACAATTGATTTGAGAGTCCCAATTTGTAGTCTTGGTAATTTGACGTGACAAACACCAATGAGTTGATTGGTTGGTTTGCAAGGATCCTCCTTTGGTTGCAAAAGAAGGGAAATACACACAACTCTGTTAATTTGTTGCTACCATACTGCCATATAAAATATGGTTTTTGATATCCTTTGCTGATGCTTCTTATCATCATTCTCGCAGACAGACAATAAAACATTCATGCTGTTACTTACGTTTCTGTATCAATTCCTTCGTCTAATTCCACCATTGTAATTGTATCATTAAACAGAGAATCAGCATAGAAGTTCCCTTCCTGCAAAGAGAAAGATAATGAGATGAATACAAGGAAACAAAGACAGAATTAAAACAGCACAAAATTGAAATCGACGGAACAATCATAAACCGTAATTAAATTAATTTAATTAACGGGATGATTATAGGACGATGACGAGGCAGTCGGTGGCAAGTAATGGAACAGAAGTAACAGTAGGAACAGTACAGGAACAGTACAGGAACAGTAACAGTACAGGAACAGTAGTAATGGAACAAGTATGGTAAGACAAAGATGGACTGGATAGGGAAATGAGATATAGAGAGATACGACAGCAAGGGCAAAATGAAACTGGTAGATCAAAGAAAAAATTTAGGTACAGCAAGTTATGTGACAGCAATGAGACATTTAGGAAAAGAATGAGATACTTTCTAAGACAAAGATAAAATGGGAAAAAAACCAGACAGACAATAACAATTGTTGGGGCAAAGGAAAGTGAGTAAGAGACAAAGACAACATGAAGACTTGCTACAAAGATGGTTAGGACAAGAAAGAGACATTGGGGACGAGGGTTACCATGGGGGGGGGGGACAGATAAGACATGAAGGACACACAGTTTATACCTAAAAGGATGGATCATATTCCTCGGCACACTTTGGGTATAACCGAAATGGAAACCCTCACTTGTGAGTTGAAATACATATCATTCTATGACAGAAATGATGGTTTCTTTTATATCCTAACATCAAGGACAGCCTGCTATCCTTTCCAGTATATGTTAAAACTTGATTTTAAACTCAAACCGGTAACTAAGGATCCATCCTCTCATATCACAGAATTACTGAAGTACTTCACTTATGTCTACAGTACATTGGTAGAAGGCAAATACTGGCAACGGGGAAAATCCAACCAGCTACGCACATTACAAACATATTGAACTTCATGCTTATTTTATTGTTTCTTGTCCAAGAGGGCATTTTTGGAATGGAAACTTTAACACATATACTGTCTTCTACATATTGTGACACAATACCAGTTGTTAACTTACTGCATCTTTGTAGAAGAGCTGGATGACAAAGCCAAATGGTCTAGCAGCAAAGACTTCACCAGCTTGGAAGTTATACTCCAGTGTGGTCTCCTGTCCTGGTTGCACAGTGTAGTCATACTCAATGGCAGAAAACTGTATGAGACAAAAATAGACATACAATGTTAGTCAAACATACTTGTAAAGACAAGACTTTGCACATCACATATGACTGGGATTCTTAATAACTGGACTACAGGCCAGCTTCACATATGAAAGGGATTGTTAATAACTGGACTACAGGCCAGCATCACATATGACAGGGGTTCTTAATAACTGGGCTACATGCCAACATCACATAAGACAGGGATTGTTAATAAATGGACTACATGCCAACATCACATATGACAGGGATTGTTAATAACTGGACTACAGGCCAGCATCACATATGAAAGGGATTCTTAATAGCTGGACTACAGGCCAGCTTCACATATGAAAGGGATTCTTAATAACTGGACTACAAGCCAATATCTCATATGACAGGGATTCTTAATAACTGGACTACAGGCCAACATCACATATAACAGACCTGTGTTCTCAATAACTGGACTTCAGGCCAACATCACATATGACAGGGGTTCTCAATAACTGGACTACAGGCAAAAATATGACAGGGTTTCTTAATAACTTGCAGACTTGAAATGTTATAGTTGCTTTTCATCAGTGCATAGTATCACAGTAATTGGGCGGGGGGGTGGGGGATTTTGCGTAAGAATGTACTGTCTGTGAGTTCCTGCCTTAAAGAAAACAATTCTGTCAACTTGACTGGAAATCAGTTGAAAGGGCAGGTCATGCGAAAAGCAGGGTGAGCCGTGCCTGTTAAACAGCAAAGCTCGGGTACTGGGCTATCTGAACAATATAACGTGTAGAGCACTCACAAAGTATAGGCAGTGATACGATCGCATATTTACAATAACACTAGTAAAAGTAGGTCATACAATAAATGCAATTGGTGTTCGATCTGGACGAAAGCATTCTTTACGTGAAGGAACGTTTTTTTTTTCTAGTAACATTACTGATTAGTTGTGACTTACATTGTAGATATGGAACGAGAAATCTTGTGGGTACCGCAGTGAAGCATGGATCTGCTGGAGAATGAAATCTTCTTCTCCGTTGTTAGCAAACCCCACAAGGACCTGTAGGGGCAAGTTCACTGGGATTTCTAAAAATAGAAAGAATTTTAAATATTAACTGATCACCTCCAGCCACAGTGTCACATAATTACATGAATAAAAGGAACTAATGTCAGCCTGAAAAAATTAGTGGATGTTTCATGACCTAGGTCACATTAGATTGTGGATTATACGTCCTCAGTTATTCACAGTAGGCATAATCAGGAAGCTTGCCTTCCCGTACCACAAAGTGGGTGCTCAAAGCAAATTGGTCACCCAGCATGAATCCGACGCCAGAAAAGCTGGCCTGTGAATCAACAGAAAAACTCTGCGGGTCCACGTCAACTTTCCCAGACGTCGAGAGACATCTTTGCAGTATGAGAGGAGCAAGTTCAATTCAGCCCAAATGCCTGAGCATCATCGGACAATTTCACAAAAAAACAGATCAACTGAAAAACATCAATAAATGGATCTATAAAATGACAGATTCTTGTCAACTTGTTTGTAAGAAGCTATAATTCTCCATAATTCATACATTCTGAAGATGTCATGAAGAGTGTAATGATGGTGGCACATCCAGACACACAACATACCAAGAGACACATTCATACCACTGTCAAAAGGAAACTTTCATGCAAAATATGAAATGAACCACAGCACAGAGCTGGAAACTTAATTAGCAAATGGATGGTGACCCAGGAGTGAGTCAACAGGGGTGCAGTGCTAAACTGTCATCACATTTTGCACTTTGGAAAATATTTATTGTGGATAAACGTTGCAGAAAAGAATAAGGGAACGACAAAATATCTAAATGTTTTTGTTTTTATCCTAGTGAATTTGCAAACAATGGCTACATAAGCATGGTTTAGTTTTCATCATAAGCCTTTTAAAGTCAGGTCTAATAGACCTTATCTTTTAGTATATGATGGAGGCCTGGAAGGGGATGGAGGAGGGAGGGATGGCGATATTTTCAGAATTAAAGAGTTCCCAATCTAAGTCAACATCTATGAATAGGATATAAAGCGCCATTAATCTCTCAAAGTTTTCATTTACCAGTTTCAGAGTTCCTGGTGAAGAGCATGGTAGTATCTGCATCTTTAGATGATTTCAGAACTTCCTCTTCTTCTTCTTCCTCCTCTTCCTCATCACCTGCCTCAACTGCCCGATCTTCTTCCCCTTCCTCCACCTGGAAAATGGGAAAAATATACATTTACAAGAATTATAAGCAAATAAGTAGTCATGAGAAGACACTTGCAATCAAAATAGCGATATATTCAGCAACTCACCAACATGACACTCTCAGTGACTGTATCGCTATTGATATGAGGCAGTAAAATACGAACGGACCTGTTTGCCTCTCTGAACCTCAAGTTTGCCACAGACTCCACTTCCCTTTCCCTTCAAAGACCCCCTCTTAAAGTTTTCACAGACCTCTTGGGGGGAACCATGGACCCCAGGCTAAGGGTGATGGGTGACCTAGTTGCAATAGATCAATGGCTTCAACAGCATGCATGAAAGGAACTTATATCAAGACCTATATTACAAGAAGGGTAAGGCATTGTCTATACAAGAGCACTGAATGAGAATCATGGACTACCCAACCTCCACATTACAAGAAGGGTAAGGCATTGTCTATTAGAGAGCACTGAATGAGAATCATTGACTACCCAACCTCCACATTACAAGAAGGGTAAGGCATTGTCTATTAGAGAGCACTGAATGAGAATCATTGACTACCCAACCTCCACATTACAAGAAGGGTAAGGTATTGGTCTATTAGAGAGCACTGAATGAGAATCATTGACTACCCAACCTCCATATTACATGAAGGGTAAGGCGTTGGTCTATTAGAAAGCACTGAATGAGAATCATTGACTACCCAACCTCCACATTACAAGAAGGGTAAGGCATTGTCTATAAGAGAGCACTGAATTGAGAATCATGGACTACCCAACCTCCACATCAGTGTCCTCATCTTCTTCTTCCTCTTCTTCGATCTCAACGTCATCTTCTTCCTCCTCCTCACCTTCTAGCACATCTTCCTCAGTGTCATCTTGTTGGGCTTGGGCCAGACCGATTCCTGAAAGAGAGCATGGAATAAATCAGAGGGAGGATATTCCAGTGAGTGCCTTTTGTCAGCTTTTGATAAGAAATGAACAGAGACAGTGCCAATTAAGCACTTATCAATTAGATTTAAGGGCACTTTCTGTAAAGGAAAGCACTTTGAAGGGGAAAAAGTTGGTATATGTATCGTACGTAGGCATACAACCCCAATCTGAAGGAGTTCACAAAACAACTCCTGAAACTGGATTGCCAAATATGCTTTTCCATGAGGCCATGAAACTTTTAAAACAGATACTCAATTTGTTTTGATTCTTAATCCCAAAGCCATTTACAAAATAATGGCTAAAGAAATTAAGTTGATATTGTTGTGTAAATGAACGCTTGCTACTGCTAACAAAGCTAGCCAAACTACTTTGCCCCTTGTGTTTACTCATGCTTAAACAGTATATATAAGATAAAACTACATCTAGCTGCATTCAACTTTGACCACAAGAGCCTCAATTCAAACCAAGCGACCTTAAAGGAGACACAAATGCAACCATCACAATCGACCTAAACAGTATGACAGAGATCATTGTGTAGACAAATAGCTATGAGAGGGCAGGGTGAGGCAGGGGGGGGGGACAGTTATCGCGATCACATAGACTAATAATGATGGCAGGATTTGTGTCTCCTGACAGGAGGGTGGGGTGAGGCAGGAGTGGGAGGGAGGAGGAGTTTTTTGGTCTTGTTGTCTCAGTTCTTTTCTGTTCCTGGTAAAGGCAAACAAGTAGCAAGTAAGGAGCTGCCATGATATATGTAACAAAGGTAAATAAATTATTAAGTAAATACTGTATGTCTTTTCATCTTCAATTCTTTAGTTGCCATCAAAATGTATCCATAAAATATATACCAAAAGTTCCAACACAGCACGAAGATATTACAATTTTTGTCACCACTAAATTGTACCTTGGGTAGCTGCTCTAAATGGCTTGCAAATTTCCTTCAAAAAGTAGTGAGAATATTTTTGTAGCAACCAAAATTTACCATTTCAGGTAAACCGAAGTTAGTAAGTAAATTTTCTGACATAGGTTTGGGCCTTTCTGCCATGGCGGAAAGGATCGAAACAAATTGCGGAAAGGTATGGCGGTATGTACTAGTGTTGCTACGATAATCGTTTTCAATATCGGTATCGGCCGATATTTGGAATATCGGCAGCACATCGGTATCGGTAAAATTTTGCCTAATTGCCGATAACAGCAAACCGATATTGAACTTTTTTTTTCACAGCAAAGCTACTTCTTTATACTTGCAATGATTTGTTAATCAGCCCAAGATAACAAAAACGGGATGAAACTTAAAAAAAAACACAAAGGAACAAAAAAGTACATCTGTAAAAACATTAAGGAAATTTTCAGAAGAAAAGTTTCAGAAACAAAAGAAAAATGTTCAGAGAGCGTGCTCGCAATTTTAGTCACAATATGATGTGTCCCCAACCCACTCACAAGGGCAATGTCACACGGACACCAACAGCCCAGCGGGAAGGTTGCGGTAATAAATCAGCCTTGCGGGAAATGTTTTGAACAATATTGCCATTCCACATTTGTTATATTAATATTGTATGTAAGTTAGTAAACGTTTTCTTTGGTATGGATTTGACTTCAATTCAGTGTTCCCTCTAAGGTGCGGGATTCCCTTCAACTGACTCAGTAATCCCGCAAAGAAAACATTTGTCTGCTGGAAATCCCCGCATCGTTTTCTTGCATTTGCGATAAGTTTATACTCAATGCACAACATATTCACTTGA
>KN892013.1:0-25172 GCA_000934455.1 Apostichopus parvimensis
ACTGTATATATAGGTCTTTATAGATCGAACAAACATCCTAAGAATATATCAACAAAATAATTCCTCTCATTTTGTTGTTGTCACAATGGTCTTATATTAATATACAATAATGCGTCAATACAATAAGTCCTTCCAAAAACTGCGTACAAACTCGTTTGAACTTCATCAAATCGCAGCAAGCAAACCACTCCTCCCCCGCCCCCCCCCCCACCCCGACTATCCCAAGTCCTTATTAGTAATGCCAATTCCAATATGCTAACCTAGTGTGAGTAAGGCCTTATTGTATGTTGTTTATCCCTTATCATCGGACGTGATGAGAATAGTCACACCAGGGAGTTGTTTTCCATGACAACTCCCTGGTCACATTTGCTCACCTGTCGTCAACTATAGTCTCTCGAAGTAAGCCTGGTAGTGAGCCTATGTTTAGTGTATGTATCAAAACGATATCCGAAAGCCCTTTGCAAGAAAAAACTGGAATAAACGACCTAAGACTGGTATCAGCGGAAGGTCATTCCAACAGCCGGTGAAGCCATATCGATTCAACTTGATCAACTGTTTCCCCTAAAAACAACGACCACTCATATATTGTCCAGCAGTGTAGCGAAACAAATAAATCAGCTTATAATTAACGTGCGTACGTGGAAGCTCACCATTTTCATACAAGCTACAATAAACTACAGCCTGTGTGTTGTTGTTTTGTTCCAGAATCATGACGTTGATCTGTTGTAAATCCAGACCCGCATTATGTCGAATCAGTCATTCCGGGATTTTACGAGAACCGAGGTCAAATAGAAGCGAACAGAATCACGCTAATGAAATATTACATATAACTATACGTGTTTGTGCGAATCCGTGAGATTTACAACTATAATGATTACATAGGGTTTATGAACACATTAAAGGCATGGCAAGACTCGCCCCAAACCGCGTGCCGCGCTCTGAAAAAGTTAACTTTCCGTTGCTTGCAAGTGAAGTTTTCTGCTTGTCGCTACAAAATGCAGACAGTAATGAAACGTGATACCTTGTTATCTTTAGCTGGACCTGAGATGTCCATCGCTGTATCGTTTGCACACTGTGCTGTGGGTATTGACCGCAGCTGTATGTACTGACTGTACACAAGTGTCTAATTACCGAAGGTAGCAAGCTGTGCGCGTATTTTCTGGGATCGATGGTGGTGTCTAACACTTCTGTTACACCTCATTCGAAAGTAGGTCAGATTACCGGCATTAGACGTTTCTTTTTGCGCGAGTCTTCACACCCTTTAAGAAGTGGGTAAATGTTATGATTCAGCTAAGACCACCACCCTGATATAAGAATGACAGAAACAACTCCATGACTGGTAGGCTAGGTATTAAAGCGTAACCGTTATAATACGCATAAGGTGAGCTTACATTTTTGTATCCCAAGTTTTTGGCTCGTATATTCATAAATTAAGGTTAGATAAAGTTGATATAGTTAAATCTGTGTCTTCTTTAGCAAAAACTAAACAAAGTTCACACACACAAAAAACAATATGTGTCTTCAGTCAACCACAATCGCACAAGAAATAAATGAAGAGAATTCATTTATGTCTCTTTTCATGACAAATCCTTTCCTCTTATCATAGAGGATAAATCAATGAGTTGCTTCAAAGAAACATATTTACACCCTACAATGAGGGTCTTCCTCTTAGGGGAGGATGTGGTCGGGGGAGTGGGGGGGGTGGGTGTGGTCTTGAGGGGGTGGAAGGTGGTTATGCATTGTAACATAATCTAAACAATGAGAGATAACACAAAGAGATATAGGTCTTCTTGAACTGTTTTATATTCACTCCATAACAAACAGCGTTATGAGAAACCACCTTTGAGTAACTTTTCATCATACATTTAACATTTAAGAACACGTGTAATGTAATAGTGAAGGCTGCATCGATACAATGTGGTCGGAGTTCTCATATTTCAAACAGTGTCATGCCAGCCAGTCACATCACAGACCACTGCCAAACAAGTGATCAAATACATTATCATAGTAACAAACTTTCCAAAGTTATAAAGATCTATTATGCTAACGCCTCATAAATTTCTAGAATTAAACTTTACATATTTTCAAATCCATATCCAGCATACTTTTCGAACAGAATATTTTGGAAGAAAAACTCACAATGTCCTCTGAAAGTCTTTTGAAATCAATATTTCCTTTCGTTGCAGCGATATGGCTACAATAAACTGCCAGATACTAACTGAAGAATTTTCTTAGGTGAAATATATCTTTTTGAGTGCGATGTGACCTTGCTGATATATCTACTGATAAAATACATCGCATGTGTGAGAAACTAAGAATGTTTACAAAAGGTTTGATAGTGGAAGCATTAAAACACTTATGTGTACAAGTTCCCCCTGATATCTACAAATCATGCATAAATCTTTGCTTTAACTGTGGGTCATCCAAGTTGAGACCCACTTTCCATGGTTTAAAGACATTTCAAAGAGATTTTGGAAGAATTTTTATCGATTATTTTCATACTGCTGTTGAACAAAACATGAATATATATTATAGAAGTTGAAAATAAACATTACAACATGCATTCCAAGCTCCCTGATAAGTCCCGCCTACTCCTGCTAGGTTACGCCTCCTTCCGATTAGTCCTGCCAAATCCTGATATGCCCACCTGGCCACCTCCTATCAAAGAGTGACCATTTGCCACATCATTAACTACAATGTCTCTGTGGAACAACTGATTCATCTCAACCATCTAAAAAAAATCACTTAAAAAAATCTCTTACAAGAAGACCATTCAATGCTCACTGGCATCATTACTACAAGACTGCAGCAATAAACATACTGAAAAGTTACTCGAAGGTATTTGAACACATTTCTCTTCTATAATTCTCAAAAACATAAATATCTGCTGTAAAGACTCAAGTTTTACAGACAATCAGCAAATAGCAACATCTTTTTTTTAATAAACGTTTTTTTTCTTTCTTCCATTTTTGAACTATGAGTCCCTTTCATTAAGCAGACATCAATTCCTCCAGGTAGCTTGTGTTTGACAAATTCCCGCTAACAGCCATGGAAGGCTGCCCGTTGAACATCTTCTTGGCAAGCTGTAAGAATAAAACAAGTGATATTTTAGTAAATTCTTTACTTTTTTTCTATTTATTTGATACAAGAAAATTTCATAACCAAAGAAATCCATTTCACACTTAAGTGAATCTCAATAGAAATGGAAGTGGTTCCAGAAAATGTAAGCATATTGGTTTAGTGAATATTCATGAAGCATGATACAGCAAGGTCTATCGTAAGCTGTTTTTTTCCCTGCTGGCACTCTTTACCGCAACTGCGATGTTGTTACTTATCAAAGCAAATTTTATGCTACAGGTAGACATATTTTCAAAAGCAATGAATCCGACCAAACGATGACTTAATACAGATGCATTTCTCAGTCAAGAAGTTTCTTGCAAGCAATAATTCCATTGAGACCGCTAGACTTTTCAAATTATGTAACTTAACGACTATCGTTCTCATAGAACAGAATATGGCCAAATCGATCACGGAAGTGTAGCAGTATGATTTAAAAAGAAAAACAGAAAAGAAAATGCATTGAGACCACAATAAGAATGCTGGTAACTGTTCAAGATTACACAAACCCTTTGACAGGATCCTAAAAAAAATCACTAAATTTAACAGAAAAATAACCCTTTTTTGCATTTCATTGTTGCAATCCTCGCAAAGTTGGGACAATTTCTTATCGACCCGACTTTCATGTCACGCTTCTACCGTATGATTTTTAGAGCGGTGCTAGCGTAAGAACTTCTCATAAATATTCAACGGTTGGTACTCACCCTGACTGCATCATCGGCGGTGATTGCATCGATGTCAGCTACCACCTCGGAGATTGGTTTGAACCCTCCGGTCGCCAGGGCTTGGATGGCGATATCCTCCAGGATGGTCTCTTGGTTCTCGTATTTCATGAGAAGGGATGATTTCAGCTGGTTCCTGACGACAGAGGGCGACAAAACTAAATTTTGAGAGCCTGTATATCATCGAGATACAATACATTCTCATTTTGTTGAACACTAATGGCAGTAACAACAGAAGACCATGGTAAGGGTCCTTTATCTTTCGAGACAACACACAGACGCTAAACTCAGATAACGTTCATACCAGACAAGGTTGGGTAGGAATAAGTGGGCAAGTTACTGTCTGCAGCAATTACACTTTGATTCTCTTCATCTCTGTATATACAATTTTCTTTTCATTCTTCAGCCACTCATGTTTCGTTACGTCCTTTTTCAAGAAAAAGAAGGAGTGGTACAGAAACACAAACTGGACTGTAGTTGGTAGCTTCTTAAACCGTCTAAGACACATGAAAATTATAAACCTACAGCCAGCCGTTACGAGTCTGTTTATCATGTTCTAATATAGGCTTGACTTGTTATCTAGTGCTGGACTCTTCTAAGTTTTCACCACTTTGTACTTTATGCATTATAATGCCTGCTATAGCTTGAAATATAGTGTTGAAACCAAATAAGACAAATTACTAAATTTTCACCATAACAAACAAATATGTGGAGGAGAATATTAGGAGAGATAAACTCACTTTGCCCTCTGAAAGTCTTTGGAATCAATATTTCCTTTTGTTGCAGCTCTGAATACACCCATGACAGACTTCAAAATCTGAGAGAAAATGAAATAAAAGGAAAGGGACATTAGTAACAAGTTAATTTAGAGAGCATGGTGGCCAATAAGGCGTCGGACTTGTGATCCAAGGATTGCTGGTTTGATTCCTGCCTAGTTCATTACGTTGTGTCCTTGGGCAAGATGCTTTATCTCACTTGCCTCTCTCCACCCAGGGGTTAAATGGGTACCTGTGAGGTAACTTGTCATTGGGCGCAGTATATTACTGCTGCCGACTGGAGGGATTGTCTCTGGGACAGGTTATCATTGACCAGGGGTAATATAACGTCTGTAAAGCGCTTTGAGACCTATCGCTGGTATAAAGCACTATATAAAAAAAGCAAATATATAATATTACAGAAAGACCAACGACAGCATCAAACGATGACAGATGCAATATGTTTATATCAATGAGAATGGACTAATGAACAGTATTGTATTCGTACACTATCTCACTTTCCCTGCTTTTTATTCATAGACGTATATATATTAATTCATTAAAATATTAAAACAATATTTGCTTACAGGATTCATATCCTGGCTCTGAGTGATAGCACAAACTCCAAAGATGCCAGCATCGGTGTATGCTAAGTTGAAACAGTTTGTCTGGAAAGGAAATGGAAACAAGAAGACGAAACGTTCACATCAGAATAAGAGTTGAAAACTTAAAGATGGAAACTTTGATTCTACCGTTTTTTGTATTATCATTTTTAAAAGAGGAGGGTGGCAAGTTCAAGAATGATTTGATGAAAGTTGCTACCAGAATGTTGGTTTATTCCAAGCCCATATTTGTGGTGCAATGGGTTTCAATGGCTTGAATAATCTATGAAATACTTTGATATACATAACACTATGTGAACACTTGACTGTCCAAACATTATATGATTTGAAATGCTGACTTTTCGAACATAACACCAAGTGGACACTAAGTGAATTTTCAACATTCCACCACATGAACACTTGTATCATTAATAATAATAATAACCAAACAGACTTACTGAGGATGGCAACTGCGTGACCTGGGCAGCACTTTGGTTCAGTCGAGAAGAGGCTACGTTGCTCCCCCACTTAACATGCTGCCCTACTCCCATCAAATGTTGCAAAATACCAGCAGTGAGGAGATCCTTACTGGACAGGCTGGTGCCCTCCACTCCAATGGCTGCAAATGCTAGCGCTGAATTGGTGGGATTACGACTTTGTTGGCCTAGATAGACAGAAAAAGACAAAGTCGAGTGACGATATCAAGTTTACAAGGGTGTATTAGGATGCAGCTATGGAGATATCTTTAATGAACTCTGCTTGCTGAGAGTTACAAAATCCCTCTTAATTCACTACATTTTGCATGCAATGGCTTCCATTGTGTCCCGTTCACGTAGAATGAAATAATCTCCTTGAAATAAACCTACCGCCATGAAATTTTGCTGGTACTTTCTGTACAACTCCTCCTTCCTTCAGAGGCATCTTGTCACCGAACGCTCTGAGGTCATCATGATCGACACCTGTAGAATTGAGGGGAACAAAAAAATTAGTCTGGGGTGGAAAACTCCCTTTTTGACGTTGAGTGAGAACATTTGGGACCTGCTTGAATATGGAATGAGTATGTCTAATGTTTCACAACACAACACTGGTAGCAAAGCTACCGTTTGTCACCTCAAAATTAGTAACCATGGTTATGATGTCACAAGAAAGGTATTTTAAAGTTCTTCTAAACTCACACCTGAGGAATTTGTATAGAAAACAAATAGAAACGTCTGACTAAGATACCATTATAAGGCATTAAACTAAACTACCACCGCATTGGGATGGAGGTAGGGGGGTAAGGAGGTAGGGAGGGAGTAAACAGAAGAAAACTGTGGTTACTTTTGGGTAATTACAGTTTTAACTCGGCCATGGAACTAAACCTTTAACTACAAGAACAAAACAGTGCTTTCTTACCAACTCCAACGACAGCCATATTACAAGCCAAGAAGTGACCGTCCACAAAGTCATGCAGCAACTCAGGACTGATGCTGGGGATCATAAACTCTGGTGCATAAAGAGATTTACCGAGAGACGAGCGGAAAGCAGCAGAGTGAAGACCCTCGATAACGTCTGAGGAAAAGAAGAGACAAAACCGGATGGGAATAACTGAAGAGAAAGTTGTTGAATAAAAGGTGTCCAGCAGAAAATAATTGCACTACAATGGACAAAATCTCAACAGCACTTAAAATTAGAACAAATGAGAGCAAAATGACTGATGAATACAGGGGCAGCAAATCCAGGGGGTAGGGAACCCACCTACTTCCACTTTTGCGAATTTTTTCTTTCAGGATGTTCCTGTTTATGTTAGTGACAAGTATTAAGTACCCTCTTTTCTTTATTGTGACCAAAAAAATGAAACTTTTTAGTTGTCATTAAAAGTGGTTTTTAGATACATACAAAATGCCCTGTTGATGAAAAACTAATAACACTTTAGTAGTGCCCGTTTTTTGGGGAAAAAACATTAATTATTGGAATTTTGTGGTACTTAATGCACATAGGTTCCTTTTGCCAGGCAGTTTGAGGTAATTTTGTGGATTTCCCTACAAACCGACTATCACATGTACCAGTAAGCATATTATGGTTACCCTCTGCCTTTTATCTGCCTGAATGCTTGATAAGCAGATGTAATAATTGCTGGATTAATGGGGAAGTCCCTTATGAAAAGATTTAGTTACCAGCAATTAAGTCATTATTTCTGACAGCTAGATCCATTTTCAGTCTGATTTTATTGTCTTTCACTTCCCAGTCCCGGAACTCTTGACCCGTCGTCACAGCGGTCAGATAATGGCATGCTGTATCTCTGAAATTAAAATGTGAAAATAACCAAGATAGAAAAGTCATGTAATGCTACTGACAGTTTTATCTTAAACTTTAGAATGAAAGGTTCAGCTTCTTAAAGTTCATGCACACAATTTAATCCACACTTCGAAGGAAAAAATTTCTCCAAATATTCCAAATGTTATTGTTTGCACTGAGTTCTCTGCTTTTTGTTATGTCTGACTTTTATCTTACAAGATTTAATGTATCATACAAAACTAGAGTAAGAGTTTCTTTGATTGTAAGCAAGCATTTTTATATTTGCAAAATTATTTGTTTGCTCATTGTGAGATATTTTGTCATCTTGGAAGAGAAAAGATGAGCCATGGGTCTTACCATTGGAGGGGAGGGGGGGGGGGGGGGGTTGTTAGGAGGTGGATTATGACTTACAAGTTATCTCTCAAGCATTGAACGGTATATATCATGTGCTCTTTTGTGGTTGTTGCCTCCAAACTGGCTCCGATGTCCTCAAGTCCTCGACTAATGCTGAAACTGGATGCTCCCTTTGATGTCTACAATAAAATAAAGACAGTGGCATAGAAAAGACTGGTTAGTTAATTTATGGTACAGGTATGGCATATATTCTTCATAATAAACTAACAAATAAAGCATCAGGATATTCACAACCATGTGCAAACTTGCTAAAAGTTTCAAATAAAATGTTCAGTCAAACATAGTTGGTAGTGTGTGCAGGTAGTGTGGTAGTGGTAGTGTGTGCATTGGAGGACACCAAAAATGAATCACACTCATGTAATATGGAATGGCCCATATAAATATGCACTGCGGAAAATTAACCGCATTTAACTTCACAACAATATGAATACAGGCAAAGAGCCATCAAGCATGATTCTATTAGATCACTTTAAGGAAGATGAAACTAGTGAGAAGACCCTGTCTGTAGTCACTGTAACTTACCAAATTAGCAAATTTCCGGAGGCAGTGTGTGATTCCCAGATTTTCTGATGTCTCGTATCTCGAACCGGCATTGACGACAACACTGACCTTCGAGACAGGAGAGTAGTTGTCCAATGATGCCACCGTTAAGCCATTGGCTAGTTTGGAGACCTACAGGTGTAAAGGTTAGGAAAGAAAATTTATACCTACAGTAGTGGTATTTACTATGAGCTATGTGTCTTTTTAACATTTTGTATTATCTGTTACTCTACAAAGCGGTTCAGCCATTTCTGAAGAGTGACAACTGGCATTGAAGAATGACATCTTTACTGCTAAGTGAAAAAAGTCAACAAACTTAGCATAACTAACAGAGCATGGGTTGTTTTTAATCAAGCTTTTACCATATGTAATGATTTTTTTTTTCCAAATTGGTACCTTGTAGACTGGTATTGTGAACGAAGACATATATACAGTAGTTCATTTCACTAGTAATAGTCTGAGAAAATTACTTAGGATGTGCTGATATGTGTTTATTAAACGTTAGTACTGATATCTTGCTGGATTGATTTTCTGGGATTTTTTGTAAAGCAGGTAGGTGGAGAGATAATTTAATACACTGTTACAACATGCATAAATATGAACATTAAAAAATAAAGAAATATTGTTTTCTTTACCACAACATCTTGTTTTGGTAAAATCGCCCCTTCTTCGCTCTTCCTTGTGGCAGAAGCCTGAGCAGAATAGCACCTCCTCTGAAATTCAAACCAAAAGTAAAGTGTTATGCTTGAATCCAAAGAAAAACCACTTCCACATAGTCTAGTTTATTTAAAGTGTTGTCAAAGATGCTACCTTTAGTTGCAGTACTGACTGCAGTTATAAATACGGCAGTGTTCTTGCAAAATTACATTTCTTTTTTCATCTGCTTTGACATCTTTTACTAGAAGTAACCAGTGTCAGATAGCCTTTCTACTGTATATATTTTGGTCTCTGAAACTTTGTAAGTTAATGGGCCTTCCTTTTATGAAGGACAACCAGGTCTTGTTTTTGGTTGTCCAGACAGCAAATTTGGTTGTCCGAAAGACCAATATGTACACTGTACATTAGGAGAAATGTATCGGTTTGGTGAATAGAACACCAGTTAAACTCTCCTATGGGTGGATCATAAAGGCTTACCACTATTTTTGTTTTATTTTAATATTTTCAAGGTCATAGTCCCAATGCAATTGGAACTTGATGTAAGTTACACCCATCATCTATTGGACAACCGACAAAGCTCAATTGGTCGTATGAACACAAATACAGTTTTTTTGTTGGAGTAACTGATTGCCAGAGATTCAATGTGAGGTGCAATCAATAAAATCACATATTTAAGAAGTCAGGCACAATTCTTAAAATAAAAACTTTTGAGATGCCAAATAGGTCAAATGCAGACATTGACATCTTCTCCAACACTAACAGGATATTCTTACTGGAAAAGAGTAAGAGAATTATTGATTTATTTTGCAAGGTGGAGAAGTTGTTACTTTCTTATGTAGCCTAGTACCTCATTAACGTTTTGAGAATGACACATTAATGCAGAACATTGACATCTTGTTGAACAGTATAGTCTTGCTGGGTTGGTGATTATTTTATTATTAGGTCTATTTTACTTTTTGGCTGGAGACCGAGTCCCAGTGGGGAAGAATATTTTGTACTGGAGTTGGGTAGAGAAGTTAAACAGCTGGCACTGGGTGCAGAAGTTTAATGAAAGTGTCTATTCTTACGACGAGTCGTAAGAATAATTGCCGATTACGCATGCGCAGTTGCTATTTTACAAGCAGGAGTACTATTTTTACGACCATGAGTAACAATTATTTCCAGTTAGGGTTAGGGTTAGGGATAGGATTAGGGTTACCCCTACTACACGCACAGTTGCTTTATTTACTTTACAGCTCATGAATTCGCCGATGTTGTAAGAATAGTTTATAGATAATTGTTACGACTAGTCGAAGAATAGTAAGAATAGCCACGGCCAAGTTTAATAGCTTAAATGTATTGACTGAGACCCATCCAAAAAAGAGACCTTCTGAATGGTGAGGTATTCTAACTAAGGACCTAGCCTAGACCCAACTGTTCTTTATGCCAAACTTAGTGACAATTACAATTGTACAGGCCGCAGGTTACTTGCTACTGCTCGCCAAACCAATTGGACCCCTTTCAATATCATGTCTGAAATTGCGAGTGGAAACTATGCCTAATGTACAAAAGGTCATACCATTTGTTCAAACTGAGTTAATGAGGTCTAACTATGTTACTAACACAATTAACAGTACACTAACATTAGGCCGACGGGCCAGCCAAGCCTTACCAATGTTAACAATATTGTTACAATTAAATTGTGCGACATTAGTGTGTTAGGTTACAGTAGACTAGGCCTAGTCTAGATCTGGAGGGATATCGGGTAGCCTCACCGATATCAGAAAGGTTTGGCCCAAAAAGTTTTCGATCAAAACATTGATGACATAGTTTCTAAGTTTTTGGTACAAGTACTTACGGCTATCCTTGATACCGCGGGACGAACGCCTGACAAGGACATTTTCACACTATTACAGCTAGGCCTTACTCTCGAAGCGAACCGACTATGCACACATTATATAACACTAGGAGCCTAGCCTAATGCTGCCGACACCACGTACTAATTCAGCCACACAAAAAGTCTAATTCACGCCCTCTAATTTACGTAAGGTTCCACACTCGGTTGATGTATCTTCCTAAAGCTAAACTTGGGATTGAGCGGCGGATGGAGAGGAGAGTAACAACATGCTCCTAATTTTGGAGCTATATTCTGAATTATTAATTAGGTCGGATTGTCCAATATCATTCAATGTTGGGGTTGCTTTATACAGCTTATTGGCATTGTTTAGATACAGAGAACAAAATTAATCTTTTGCAATTGATATTGAACTTTACTGCACTATCATGTGTCGTAATCTGCATAGACGGACTATGTCAATTTCTCAAATTAGCGAATATAACTGCCGTAAAGTATCTTTTTGACCGTTTTCCTTGAGCTTTATCCATCTATATTGAATACCCATAACATTGAATACCCATGCAATTCATCCTTGCACTATTCAAAATTTCAAATAAAACTTGGCTGTTGATCGAAATGGAAAATGTCTGACATACCATTGATCGATTTATACAAGGGCGTAGGAACCGGGGGGCGGGGCGCCACCACCCCAGTGAAAAATATGGAGGGGCGGAAGTATCATTCCGCCCCCCCCCCCGCTTCGCAAGTCAGAAAACCCCTTTTTCATTTCCAAATGAGAAAAAAAATCTCATTTGGAGCACCAAATTGCATCTAAGTCCAGGTGAAAATGCAAAATTATTTACAAAATGGAGTGGGTGTTGAAGTGTGCTATATTGCACCAAATTGCATCTGAGGCCACCTGGAAATGCAAAAAAAATTCAAAGGGAAGGGGGACACCCCCTCTACTTAGACCCCTCCCCCAGGCCGGCCATCAGTCTTCAGCCCCCCCCCCCAACTCAAGTACCTTCCTACGCCACTGGATTTATATGTTATTTTTGGTATTACTCGCGTACCAGTCAAACTCGGTACCAAACGCAACAGACTGCAATGAAGGATAGCTTACGTTAAAAAATAGTAATATTTTCGCTTGTAGAACATTAAACACACTGTCACCAATCAAGGTTGTCACTTCGATAACACTTTTAATTTTCGAGAAATGACCTTTTAAACATCTGAGGCCCATCGATGAAAGGGACTGAAGGTTAACAACAACAAAAACTTTTAATAATGGCCCCAAATAAGAAGGTGCAGTGCACCTTAAATAAGTCAAGGACAAATGGTGTTGAATAATTCACTACGGTGTTTATAATGTTAAGACCAGCTGGGGAAAAAAACACATTAGCTTCAATTTCCTCCCTTTACCTTGGACTAAGACATACCAAGATTAATTGTGCCTGAAAGTTATCTTTCAAAACATATGAAAATAGAATATACTCAAGTTGATAATTAGTAGTAAACGCTACCTTTATGAATTAAGGGTCATGGCATTGGTAGATTCGTTCACTTGAGTTTTGGTCATTTATGAGAGTTTAATAACTTCATCTAATATGCTTCATGAAGGCATCCATGCATAGATTTATACATCATGCAAAACTGTCATTTTATTTCTTATCAGTTTCCTTCTCAATACGTCACAAGCTTGAATGGCATTTGTGACTGAATCTGCCTAGATACGAAGATTCCTATTTGTGTCTTTAATTACTAAATATCCGATCAAGTAAAGAAAAACACAAGATTTGTTGAAAGTTTTCGAATGTATTGCCAAATGGAAAACCGCAAATGAAATACTCATGTAAACTTGTGCTGTTTTCTATACGTTTTAGTATATGTTAGAGCATAGTGAGAAAAACTACTGACATTATAAGGGATAAGGCCTATATACACATATATAGACACTACACATGAAACTTGTACGGTATCAATGAACTATATAGCGCACGTACATAAACTAAACGACTAGCATTGTAAGGAATGAGGCCTACACATATATAGGCACAAGAAATAATACTTTTAAGGTATAAATTAACTATATAGCACACATATAGTTCTGCATAAATGATTCAAGAAAACAATATAAAACTATATTTTTTTGTATGGTTGCGAACAATGTATAGCCAGCTTCACTGTTACGAACGTCAGACTTTTGGAGTCAAGTTATAAACATGTATAAATTAGATCCATCCAAAAACAGACACGTATGATGGGGTTTATATTTGCTCCAGACCCATATCGCCAATTAATGCCGCATTACGGTAACACGCTCTCGGACCTTAGGGTATATTATGCTACCCCCCTCCCCTCTATCTCTCCCATTACACACCAAAACAAAGGAAATTGGTTCCCTGATCCTGTACCCTTAGTTGACGCTGGTATAGCCCCTTAGCACTTGTATCACCTGCTGGATAATTTGTCAGCCGGTATATCTAAATACACCTTTCAGCTAAGATATAGAATATGCATGGTATGACTAACAAAATGTTTAGGCCTAAGTGATACGTGGTGAATATGATTTATGATTTTTTTTTATGTCCCGATTATCAGATATTAATTTCGCCCCTGTCCGTCCACACATCGTGGATACCACATGCTTTAGTTTACCATGTATAACGGTATAATTTGTTCTGGTAATAACAAGCAGTCATAATATTTGAGGGTGTTACATAATATCTGTATTATTTGAATATCATTATTGTATATATCTGGTTATTGGTATTGTGTCCTTTCCGATTATTCCAAATATAATTCAGTCTTAGATTTAGTAATCTTGTTTTGGGTCCATATTTTCTGTAGCAGTCGTGCACCACACCGGGAAGAGCCGGATGTACAGTAGGAGGGGGAGGATGAAAAGGCATATGTAGATTTCACATGGCTATATGAGCCACTGAGACTCATATTTTTTTGTATTGATTTATTACTAATGAGCCTACGAACAAAAATGGTAATGAGGTAAACCAAATTCATCATGCTAGACCGTAAATCACCTTGGGATGTAATGCAAATGATGATTTGTTTATTATAACATACAATTTTTGAAATAAAATAGATTATATATGCAAATTATAACATATGCATATATAATATTTTATACAGTGGAACATGCAAATAGTTGTCGATAGATTGCTGACATAATAATCATATCACTGGGATAGTTTTGATAGTTTCAGTTTACAATTTGGAAAAAAGGAGTTAACTTCTTTCTCCATGTGTTTACCCCTGGATATCATTCTACCAAATTAGTGTATAGGCCGGCCTATACAACAATTATTTAGAAAAGAGCGACGCCAATCATTTTACACTTACTCTATATTAAACATAATACTAAGATTGAGATGACATTTGTAATTACATAGTTTACTGCTATAGGTTCCAAACATCAGTCGTTTCTACCCTATGATGTTTTCATCGGTACTCGAGAATCGGGCGAAATCCTGTTTTTCGCGCTCACTCTCCGTATGACTGTACTGTCTGAGAGTAATTGCCTCGTCTTCATACTTTTTTCAAGGTTCATAATTTTCCCAATCTGTCCAGGTAAATGTGTCACAGATGTCACCACTCGATTCGGTTTTCTTGTTGTCTTTTCATCCCCCGACGATTTCTCTTCTACCGATGATATGGTGTCATTCGAAGATGTCCGTTTTAATGAAGATGTGCTGATAATTTTCCGTAATTGGACAATTTCAGGAGACATCGGATTAAGTAAGTTGCGTGACATTTTCTACCACTAAAACACGTACACATACACACGCACCGACAGTGATTTATATAAACAGTTACGTATAAAATATTTGTTATACAATCTAAAACGGCAACATGTGATTGGCAAAGTTTGACACAATTTCTCCAACTTTTTTCACCAACTAGACCACATGTGTCTATAGTTATTGAATTATTTCTTCAAAGATTCTACAAGTCATGATATTTTGCTCAGTTATGGACAAAAAACACAGGACGAGCAAGTTATTATGCCAAAGCTCCCATTCTGGGAACAACTATAAAAAGTGGCATTCCCACTGAAGAAGAGAACAGCGTGAAACTTCCGATTGTTTTATATGTGTCCGGTGTTTAAGAAATAGGGTTGATAAACGGCGTTCGTTGGCAATCGGACGTCCTCATCTGAGTTACGTATATTTTCTATGAACCAAAGCGGATTTTGTAGTCTGAAAACTACATGCTGACAGTGATGAAGAATTCCAACCTGGAAAGAAAAAAACGAAACGTGGTAATTTACTGAATGATGGAACTTTGAATTTAGTAGACCTATACGGTTGGCCCATATCATGCACAAGGGCACACTGAGTAGGAACCGGTGGGTCGCTTGGTCATATGCTGTGAAATGCACCGACGGGCCAAATACATCGCTTATTTGGTGGCCTCTGTGTCGCCGGTTTGATACCGGTTCAGTCGGTAGCAATTAATGCCCCAGTCCGCCCTACTGTTAATTTGTTACATTTATTGAAGATGGTCGGCTGATGTCAGATAGTAGTTAGATAATCCTATATGCCTATATCTGGTGAGACGAGGGCGGTGGAGATGTGCGGGGCTATATTTTGCCCGAAATAATGTTGCAGAATATTCCATAAAGAATGATGTAACATAGCAAACCTTAAAGCCTCATTATGAATATAATCTCGACGGTCTATATAATATTTTGATAATAGTGTGTATCGGTAAATAATCACACAACCATGTGTGACGATGTACTTTTTTTGCCAGAATTTGAAGGCAAACAGGGGGAGAGTAGGATTAGGGATCGATATGTTCGTTTATAATGGAATACATTAATGAAGCTAAAATATACTACATATCCAGATACAATAACACTGTAATATCAGCTTAGATATGAGAAGGGGCAACGTACCATATTTTGACCGAATGCAATCTTTTATAATGAGGATAATACTTAAGAGTGTAAGATCCTGCAAAAGGAGGAATTGTGGCCCCGTAGTCATTGAAGCAGACTCCCATGTACGGGGAGGGGTGTTCCTCTCGCAGAAAAGTAACATGAAACGTGAAATGGTGCATTCCCATTGTGGTATATTTTGAGGCTATAAATTAGGTCAAAGATCATGTGTTTTGGTACTAAGTTTTGACGCGAGGTTTCCAAAACGACTATAAACACAGAAGCCTATATTTTAAAGCTTTCCCTCGATCACAAGCTGAAAACGAAATGAAAATTCACTTACCAGAGAGTTTTTAGCATACGAGAGCCTAGACTAGGCGTCGCAGAGTGTTCTCTTTAGAATACGTCTATTGCAGTATCAATAAATGTCTTCGATGTTTGGTTGAGGTTTTCTCCTATTCGTGTGCACGCTTAGCCTATCGTGAATTATACATATATGTTCCTCATATGTGTCTTCTATTTAAAGGCCACAGCACATAGCGCGCCTACACTCCACAAAACAGAATGCACATTAACGTATACGGTATGTGGCATATACTGATATCCCGTAGCATGGCTCAAATTGCCACAAGTTTTATTTTGTTTGTCACTGGACCAAAGATTCAGTAGAGACTGTATTGATTCGATGAGTTAAATACACTGCGGCAAATGCGCACCATGGCAACGGGACGCGGATTGTGGACTCAAGCCCAAACTATAT
Organism: Apostichopus parvimensis; assembly: GCA_000934455.1. Lineage (NCBI taxonomy): Eukaryota > Metazoa > Echinodermata > Holothuroidea > Aspidochirotida > Stichopodidae > Apostichopus > Apostichopus parvimensis. Next base: position 16,561 of record KN892013.1, read on the forward strand.
ATGTGGAGTCAAAACGGCCTGGTCAATATGCTTGTAGCACAGTGCGGTCAAGGCCAACAAAAGGTTTCAACAATAGCTTTTAGCCCAGCGGTCCTGACAACAACCCTTACGGCCCCTTGTGTACGTAAACCTGCCAACGTTCCCACACATGAACAGAAATTGACGAAAAAAGGAAAGAATGTAATGTAATGTAATACACATTTCTGAGTAGTCGAAGTGAGAATTTTATTTCAGGATTCGCTTTATAGTCATTGCCGATTTTGCAATCAGCGGTGCCACCCACAATTTGCAAGGTCGATAAAAATGACTACATAGTTTTCCCTTTCGAGAAGTCAAAAGGGGCAGATTTGAGGTTTCTGTTACAAAACTGCAGGGAGGGTACGTGATCCCTGGCTAATAGTGCATTTGTTCATATATATGATTAGAAAATACCGAATATAGCATTATTAAGCAATAAGTATTGAAGATGTTGATTAAGTTATAGGCACAATACTTGGATACGTGTAAAATCATTTGTTTAATGCATGTTTACATTTCACAGTTTAAACGGTAAGGTTATGATCTCCTTGCGTCATAATAAACTGAATGATGAAATTAAAATAAAGGCTACTTTTATAACTCCATTTAAAATAAAGGGCGTAACGTCAGTGGCGGAGCTAGGGGTATTGGTCAAGGGGGGCGAGAATAGTCTGTAGGGGCGCTTTCGACACTATCTAAGCGGAGCGCCACCACAGGTTGGCGCGGAGCGTACAGAAATTTTTTGAGTAAAGGTACTTCCTAGATCGCCGGAAATGACCCTTTCCTGGCCTACTAATTTGCAGATAAACGAAGAAAAAATAGGTGTCATCGCCAACAAAATGTGACAAATGTCAATAGGTAGATGAGAGCGCAATAAAAAAGTAAATAATCGCGAATAAGTAAAACGTGATAAAAAGCTGAAAAGGGCGCCAGCAGTCCATTTGAGTCCGTCAGGGGGGGGGGGGGGCATTCGCCCCCCTGACTATATGGACGCTCCGCCACTGCGTAACGTATAACTACAAGACAGTGAGACAAGCGCGCGACGGTGAGTGATAACTTCCCATCAAACCTATATGACAGCGTGCACGGGCCGGATGAGGTGAGGTAATGACAACATCCACTGAAGGATCTAAAATGTCATATAATATAAAGTTGTACTGATAACTCCTTCTACCGCCATTTCGTGTTGAATTAAATGGATATGTTAAATATATGAAAAATGTCGCCTTTGTGAGAATATCAGCAGAAATTGGTCAAATCAGTTTCGTATTTGCGTCAAGTTCAGTACTAACCATAACCACTATTCCAGCGCTAGTGATATGCATGCATGGGTAGGCCCATTTTAAGCACTAATATATAGTCAAGTGCTCATCCTTATGGAAAAAGCGAGTGCCTTAGCCAATATTAACAGTGTGCCAGTATGCATGCATTTAGATCTGATCATCGCACAAAGATTACGCAGATGAATAGTCAAATAGTTTGGTTCATCTAACTATTCTGCACGACAGACAGACTCCTCAGTGCACACTACTCTTATTAATGAGTTATACTTCAAGAGAGCTTTGATTGAGATGAAACCTGAAAACAATAGGCCTATCTATATAATACAGTCAAATGACCAGTATAACTGCCTCATAACGCCACCCTCCACATAAATGCTAAATATACTCAATTAAATAATTTGTTAACAAGTGCATTTAATCCTCATGTGTTATGAAGTTGAAACGTCTTTTCAGTTGAATTTGATAACTTTTTTATAGAACTGATGCTTGTCCATCCATAGATACCATATCAATGTAGTTGATTATCTGTAGTTATAATGGCTTTTAGTTGATCATAACTGATGATGTTAAAAAAGTTAACATTGGTCCAAATTCTTACCTATAAGTAATAATGACATGAACAGTGTATGGTAGAATCATTAACTTGTCTTGCTTAGTATCCTTAATTGACGGGGAGGGGTGGGGAGGGGGAGTCTATGCGGGCGACTAAAATTTGACCAATTGTAATCTTAATTTCAGAACCTTAATGGTCGATGCAAACAATCACAGCTTTGAGGGAAAAATCATTAGTAACCATGCCACATATATTTAGGCCTAGTTGCCTTTAGTGGTTTGTCGAACCTGAAACACACAATCTGTCGATTAGAATATATCGGGGAAGCACATTCCCTGACACACTCAAGGCAAAAATTCATTTACATTATTGATTGCTTCTTATTGAGCATAACTCTAATGCAGGACACTGTCACATGTGGACGGTGTGATGCGGTAGCGGTTCTTATAGGGGAGGGGGGGGGGGGAATAAAACTTCATGTGAGCACCAAAACAGGTTGAAATTGATGGGTGACTTGATCAGTTCCTCTATCAGTGGTTGCGCTAACAATTTATATTCCAGTTTCATTTTCATTGCTTGAACATATTTTATGACAATATTCTGACTTATGGACAAAAAAATTCATTTGGCAGAATTAACTTTGCGTTGAAACCTATCATAACTTACGGCGAAGTACGTGTTTCTATAACTTTTGTGTTGATAGGTTTGAGGGACATGCGGACTAAATTCTTCCACTGACGCCGAAAACTTGTAATGTATGATTGGGATGAGGTCAATTTTCATTTGTTCCAGTTAGGCTTGTACGTACAGCAGTTAGGTCTATAAACGTAGATCAGGTTCAATATAGGCCTATTTGGCTTGGGGTGGGGCGAACAAGTTGCAAAATAATTGTTCTAATTCCTCTGACTATTGGTGGAGATCTATTTACACTGTTTACATCTTTTTCAAGTTTTGTTCGTCGCTATAATTTAGCTTTTAATCAGGTCTAATTGCATTCGGCCATGAGGCTATAAACTGATGGCTGCTAAACGATCAGTTTCCACGTACTTGTAAACTACCCTGCCATATAATCTCCCGGCAGAATCGATAATAAGCGGTACAAGGGCGCATTATGTGTATGAATCCCTCATGAATAAACATATTTACATACTATCACCAAGGCAGCCGTAATATACGCCATCAGTGATTTTGGCGAACGGTTATCTGTTACTACAATAGGCAATATAGCATCGACCGCCACGTTGGTAACTGGCAACCGAACAAGCTGCCGCTCTCTGTAGGTCTCGTAGGCCTAATTGAAAGTTACTCGAGTGTGTCCAACATCAATAAATGTTTTTCTGGTTTCCCCGGACGATAATCCGTAACAAAGGCATGTTGATGAATAGCTCTGGAGAAAGAAAGAGGCAGTAAATATTTGGTCCTACTACATACGGCAACCCTCAGCATATATAGTTTGCGGGAACTGGTAACATTGACATTAGACAAAGCTATCATCTCCAGAGATAACATTTGATAAAAAAGAAGCAAGTCATGGTTTTCATTTCAAACATTATCAAGAAGATTTTGTTTATTGTTTATCGAAGAGATTTCCATTTGGTAAACATTATTAATCCGTATAAATCAGTTGTTTTTGGAACCTTTTGTGGATTTTTACGGGCAAGATATCTAAAGACATCAACCGTGCGTGCTTGGACTTAAGCGGCTTAAAACATTTTGAAACCATCTGAAAAGATATTTAAACGTGCAAAGGCACTGTTGATTTTTATCACAAACATACATCGCTTAGAAGAGGAACTATATATCCATTCCACTTATCATCCAGTAGTCGTCTTTTAAACAATAGAAGCTGATTTCCATCGTTGAAGAAAGATATACTTCATCGAAGCCACGCAGTATCTACGGTACCTCACTCTCAATATCTCGATTTCATAAGTAAAATCTTACCAACCATCATCATGTCTTTCGATTTGATTACACCAGCAACCTCCCAAACACACCTCTACATGGCAGAAGAATATTATGTAGACCAAGAAGTAGACGGGAAGAAAGTGAAAAGAAAATTTAAGCTTTTCAAATCAATCAAGAAAATTCCAAAAAGTGTAAAGAAAGGAATGAAGGCAGAGAAATGCATCCTGAAAGAGCAATTTGGACGAAGTTCAGCCGTAAACACTATGAAATCAGAGAAGAAGGTAGTAGGGAAGCAACTATCAGATAGTACAGCGGTGAGAAGGATGAAAGTTCAAGTACGAATTACTCCAACGTGCAGAGTTCCCGTTGCTGCAGCATGATTCGGTATTGAGGATTTGTTGCTAACGCAACAACAATGAACGTTAGGCTAAGCCAAAACTTCAGCCTATACATGCATGGACGCATTATCTAGACGGTGATCCACAGTCGGAGATGAATGTTGTGGTCGTAGTGAGTTAAGTCAAGATGTTCTCTAATCGGCAGAGGGTCTGAAGCCATATTTTCATCGAAATACCATCCGAGATCGAGTATTGAACCAAGTTCCTGACACTTACGTCGCAGCCCGGGAAATCTAAACGTGGTTGCTAAGCAAGTAATTTCCACCTGATGTGAATGCTGCGAGCAGAATTCGAAGTGTCCAGTGAACCATTTTTTCCACATTGGAACTATCAACATGGCCAATGTAGTTTAAACATTTGTAAAAAATTTAAATTTTCGTAAATTTAAAACAAAATAGTGAAAATTTATATATATACTTTACAATACGTTCTACTATTTTAACACGGGTGACCTGCTTAAAGATGCATTTTGTACCTCGTCATTATAGTATCCTATTCCAGAAATGATGGAACCTCTCAATTACTGGTTGTTTCAATTGGTCGTTATGGCTCGACCTTGATTCTTGTAATGTCTGTACACGGAGAATTTCTCTCTCCTCAATAGGAAATCTACTGAAATAAGTAATTTCACAGATCGCATTTATAGCCTAGGCAGGCTTAGCACTTGCAATCTGTGCTTACGTCATAATAATCTTATACAATGAATGTTTTAAATGATAAATTCCTCAGTGTTATGCATTGCTTGTTATGAAAAAGTTCAGTTATTTAATGCATACACAATGAGCTATTATTGGCTTTCCTCTGTATACACTGAGAAATCATTTTAAGCTTCAATTTCACGGGATGTAAGCATAATTTTCTCGAACGTAATTGAAATACAGTAATTCTGACAAGATTAATTAATATTCAGTGGTTATTTGTATTTAGTTAAGTTAATTATTTATACATATGCTAATTAGGCAGGCCAACATCCTGCTGTAACCAATTAGTCATCAACACACACACTCACTCAGTATTTTCATTTTTCTGTGGAGTCCAAAACTTACTCCTTTTTTGGCAACTTTTCTAAAATTAATGTAAGTTAGACAGGCTTAAAACCTGATACAGCCAACTTAAATGTTAAATTCCTCAAAGCTATGCATTGCTTGTTATGAAAAGGTTAAATATTGTATGCAAACACAATGAGCTATCGTCGGCTTTCCTCTGGATACACTGACAAATAATGTTTCAATCTCACATGCTGTAAACATAATTTTATAGAAAATAATTGAAATACAGTAATACTGACAAAATTAATTAATATTCGGTGGTAATTGGTATTTGTATTTGGTTAAGTTTATCATTTTATACATATGCTAACTAGGCAGGCTAAAATCCTGCTGCAACCAATTAGTCATCAACACACACACAGTATTTTCATTTTCCGATAATGTTTTAAGTAAATTTGATTCCTCCTTGTTATTGTATGGTTACATATTTCAAAGTTACTTTGTTTTTACCATGTATTATTGGGTTATGGGGTGATCTTAGCCTAAACTTTATTGTAAGTTAGGCAGGCTGAAAACCTGCTACAACCAACTTTAAAAGGGTTCCTTCATGGCACGTTTATGACAATATTCGTTGTTCCTGTGGAGTCCAAAACTTACTCTTTTTATTTTTGCAACTTACCTTAAATGAATGTAAGTTAGACAGGCTTAAAACCTGATACAACCAACTTACATCAGAGTAGTCTATCCCAGGAAACATTTAAGGTAATTTTATTTCCATTTTAAGTCATAGTCTTGGTATTTTATGCAGGTTTAAAACTTGCTATAATCAAAATACATGAAGGTTTATTTAACAAAACAAACAGTTTAATTATTTCGAAAATTATGACGGTTTCGAAGTTAGCTTTTACATATAGGACAAATTAAACAACTCTTATAATATAATTTTAAAATAGTGTAAATATTTTAAATATGACTTTTATTAACGACATGACTTCAAACCAAAACTAAGTTTTAATTTTTTTTCTATATTATGCAACATCGTAATATAACTGATAATGTGTATTTTACTTAATTAAATATGCCATTGTTTCTAAAAGTTAAAACCGGTAGTGTATAATATTGTAAATGAATCCCTTTGCCATGTACAATGTTTTTATGAAGTATAATTTTTTTTATGATGATGCAAAATCAAATAAATGTCGACACAAAATCAATACAAGGTATTATATTTCCTATTTAATTATTATCTGTTCCTTTAAAAACGATTATAGAAAGACATTTTATACATCAAACTTGAGAAATAAATATACCCGTCTCCATCCTTTCCTTCATAGTTAAGTGGTAGAATATAATACAATAAACCACTTGCATATATATAGTTTACCCGTTAATTCCTCCCCTTCGCTGGTCTTATTGTTTCAAACTTAGAATTTCATTACAGACATCGTGTCGTATAAGCCACACTTCTGCATATAAACTAGTTTATAAGCGTTATTTCCAGTCCTTTAATGTTAATGAGTGCGAACTGTAGGTGGTACAACCGATATAATTTGTATCTACTTCTCGGGTATATTATAGTAGTACAAATGTTTGCATATATTAAACGCAAATTCGGCAAATTTCACACAAAGGGACTAGACCTCCTACTTATACGGACACACTAGTAGCCCCACTCCTAAACTGTTCGTTGTGAAATCTGATGACGCCGGTTTTCTTCCTCTAAATACTACGACCAGATTCCATTTTCACAGCATGGTGTCGGCATAACGCAGGCACAAGGCATAACGTCGAGCCATATCGATCGAACCACTTAACGACGACCTCGGACCGATATGTTCCCGCCTAAAGCGGGATGGTCAAATTAATTTCATTAATGCTCGTCAGAACCTCCGTGAACGTGGTGTGCTTTTTTTATAAAAGTGACCATTGATTAATAATCGGCATTAGGTTTTGTTTATTCTTTTGTATTGTTATTTATTTCCATATATCCTCCCAGGAAAGTTTCTTTGTTAGCATTAAAAACAGTTTTCTTACTGTTATTCGCACTACATAGTAATGACCGTGACCTCGAAGTGTTTTCCGGGCTGGGGAAAAATTAATAGTGGAGAGAGGAACAAAGAATGAACACTCACCATTTGCACAGACCTTACGAGAGAGGGTACGGCGTGGGCTACATTTCTAGTGTCAGGGATCACTTTAGAGGCCCGTGAAGATATGAAAGAGTCTAGAAAATATGCGATAAAGACTTATATATTCTCGATCTGTAGATCTACGGCACAATGGAGGGTGCAGCAAGGGGTTCCGGTGGCATAGTTGTCCCCCGGGGCTCGACCTGGCTCCGCCCGATGTAACTCGGAAAACGATTTGATCTTGGGTGCCGTGGGTAAAAGTTTATGCAGAATCCGTGGGTCTCGGCATTAAAGGACGTACTATGCTCTAGTGAAAATTGAGAATATGGGAAATAACTTAACATACACATTGTCCATCTCTGATGTTGAATTTCCCTTCACAATTAGGCTCACAATAACTCACAAAGTATACTTATTTCGTGCTTTCCCCTTGCTATAAGGTTCCACGTGCGGCTTCTCGCGAGCGGCAGAACTTTTCCCATGGGCAGCTCCGTTTTGCACATGTGTTCACAGTACTCTGCCGTTCGCTAAGTTATGGAAAGACCAAGGCTAATTAGAAACAGACCAAACGGTTATTTACATAAATTCGTTGATTAGCTTATCAAGATTATGGGGTATTTAATCATAACTAACGTGCAAGTATTATACATGTCAATAAAATCCTACATGTTTTATGAATGACACCAAAACATATAACCTGACGCAAATTGCAGCCTTAACAAGCTTGCTCATCAGAAATGACATAGGTTACATTTAATGGGGGTCTTAATGCCAGACTTGCATCTCAAGGGTGGAGGAGGGGACGGAGGGGATTGTATACTTGTAAGAACCAACCTTTCCTCTATAACTCCTTTCCACTTTTGCATGTAGGCTACTGAGAACTAGGCTATACTGAAAATATTTCAGTGAATCAGTGAAAAACAACCAACGAGAGACATATAGCCGTAAATGTACGGTTAGGATAATAAATACGAGTTGGCAATTAATATTGAGTAAGTGCTTGTAGATAAACATTCACATTCTTCAAGATATGGTTATCAGAATAAACATCTTTGTTTCTTATCAAATCATTTATAGCATAATACATACAGTTCACAACATGGGCCCTATACAGGGGCGTCAATCCGATTTGAAACGTGGGGGGGACGTAATCGATTCGACTATTCCGGCCGTAAGTACTATCTAAGCGGAGCGCCACCATCGGTTGGCGCGCAGCGTACCAAGAAAATTTCAGATTTCAATACCTGCCAGATCGCTGGAGATGGCACTTGCCAGGCTGGATAGCAGCCATCTAGTTGCGTCATTTCGGGAGAAAATTACAAATTCGTCAATCA
>KN892013.1:26945-43785 GCA_000934455.1 Apostichopus parvimensis
TCTCGGCTTCCGTCGAACTGGCGGAGGAGACGAGGAGCAACCGCAAGAGAGCTTCGACTTCACCAAACATAGCCCGTACCGCTGGATTCATCAACTTGAATATTTGTCTATACCCTTCAACCAGGGAGTTGTTCCATAACAACTCCCTGCTTCAACCGACGACGACTGGAACTGGCCTCGAAAGAAAGGCAGACTAAGCTTAAGATTGTCAGAGAGCTCAGGGTACCAACTCACGAGATCTGGGTGGAATTCTCCATTCAGCAACATTGAGTGATATTCGATGATATGAATCAAGAGATATGTAAGCTCTAACCAAATAGAGCCACGACACTACTCTTTTTCCAAATGTGTGTGGGGGGGGACATTTGATATTGTGTCCCCCACCTATCGAAATGTGGGGGGGGGGGACGTGTCCCCCCGTCCCCCCCTGGATTGACGCCCATGGCCCTATATGTGTGTATATATACCCTATACAATCAGGAAACGGCGATATGAGGAAGTGAACTTTGTCCTTCTGGTAAAATCAGTGAAGCGGAACTTGTTGAGTAGATTCAGTGTACTATAATGGATACACAAACTAATAGCTAGGCTGCCATTCCACGAAACAGCATATTATTCTTGGCTGTACTACTTAATGTACTGTAGCCTATGTATAATGTACAGACTGCAGGAACTTGTCGTTTTGGGGACTCATCTATCTCCTTGATGTTCGATTCAAGGACCTACGCTATACCACAACGGCGTAGTACTTGATTGACACTGGCTGTGCAGTGTATTGGAGCTATATAAACCAATATATAGTTGGAACTTCGTATATATAACTGCATTGTTTCACATATTATATAATTCTTTTACGGTTTTACTCGCAAGGGCGATGGAGCTTAACTTAGCGACCGTTGTAGCGATTATCTTATTTTTCATATCACTTGGACCACTTGTGGAAAGTTTCAAAGATCTTGTCTGGCCCGTAGAATGGCCACCTCCAGGTCGCCGCAAGGAAGTTAAAGATTCGTAAACATGACAGACAGATCGTGATGTGTCTACTGATTTAATTATAATGTTTCATAAACTTGGTGCGTTATAACTTTCTCGATTTAACCGACAAGAGGTTGGTAGAATATTTGATTTAAATAAAGGATCACGATCGTTAATCTGACGTCGTTTCATAAACTGATAATATAGTTCAATGCTGGAAGTGAGAAACATTTGCAATAGTCGTAAGGTGTACGTATTCGCCATCAGCTCTGTATTCGCTAGTCGAATCAAATAACGTACTTAAGTAAGTCTTTTTAAAGTTCTCCACCGACTACTAAGGCCTACTATCAGAAACTTGCAATTGGAAGTATCCATAAATATATCCACCTCTACGTGAAAATCGTCACACCCTTCTGACAAGGTACATATATGATACCGGTTCTGCGAGCCGGGTCGTGGAAATCTTCAGACTCATTAACGAATCATTCACGCGGATTAATCTTCTACTGTTCTCGTGTGTCTCGTTGACCGATGAGAAAGTTCTTGTTTCGAATTATCCGGTGGATGAAGGAATGAATGTATGAATGAATGAGTGGATACATTGGCATGACTTGAAGAAAGTCAGTCTTATCGGCCTGCTAAATCTTTCAAGATGTTTGACTTCTTTTGGGTTTTAATATTCTTTGTGGTCTTAGCGGCTGTAGTGACAGTGATCCATGCCGTACAGGAGATAATAATATCGGAAAGGAAAGAGGAGGCAAAAGCAAAGAAGAAACTTATGCAAGATTCCAGATGACCAACATGTCAGAGATGATAATTATATTTCAACACATAATTTAATGTCAAGTTGTCATTGGTTTTTGGAATGGGCCTTCTTCGAGTCCACTGCATATATAGGCCCTATATAAATGGACGTTGGTACCATATCAGTTGCGAAACTCCTGGAAATATATGCGTTTTTTTAGACCTAACAGATATGCAGGTGTTTTGTTCGAGCGTTGATTATTAACTAATTAACACATGATACACTGAGGAGACGGACATGGATATATACACGTCCGGAGAGGACCACGTCTTCAAGGTGGTCCTATAGCTTATATAATCAGGCGCGTAGCCAAGGGGGGGGGGCGAAGGAGGCAGCCGCCCCGCCCCTTGAGCATAATTTATTTATTTTTTTTAATGTTTTTATGATATCGCTAGTAATTTCAAAAGAGAAAATGCTAAGATACAACTTACAAGGCCTGGGAAGTGCCATTTCCAGCGATCTTGGAGGCATGTTCAGCCAAAATTTTCTTGTACGCTTCGCGCCAACTCATGGTGGCGCTCCGCTTAGATAGTTTGCAATGCCGTATCTACGGCTCTGATAGTTTGCCGACATTTTCGCCCCTCCCTTGGCAAATTCCTGGCTACGCGCCTGTGTATAGTAATATTAATGTGGTCATTTTTAAGATTATTGTAAAGTTCAAAGAAGTAAGAAGAGATGAAAATAGTCCAATGCCGAGTCACTTTGTGTATCAGATAATCGTGTTACCATTCCAATCCAAGTCAGGTGATACGCTCAAATCTCACAAGCGCAACGTGCTCACAAATTTGTAGCATAACGCCGACCACTCTGGTAGACTTATAAAAGGGATCCAAGTTGCAACTGGGGGAATATATTGGCTACTTGTTTTTTATTTGCAAATAAGTAGCGGTAGATATCGGTAAACCATATTCTAGGCCTATGATAATCGCTTTGCTAAAACACATGTTGGCTTTGTTTTGATTGTTATGAAACGGAATAGTAATGAGCGTGCGCCCCGCACCCCCCCCCCTTTTCCCAAGACGTCTTTCAGATGCGAACAGTGTGATATGTGTAGACGCCAATACCGTCACCGTCACAATTATTGGACCCTTAATTTAACTTAATTCACATAGCCTCATAAATTGCTGCATATATATATGTAATTGAACAGCGGAAAAAAGCTGACCAAGAAGAAAAAAATGGTAAAGAGCAAAGAACTTCTGGGAAGAAAGGAATTCTATTCAATATACAAATACATGTGTGCATGTGACTTCAACCTATAGCTTACAATTCATGTCTTTCTACCTACTGGGCTATCAGTCCTTATTTGGTGGGTATCCCTTCAGATAACTATATTGCCAACGTGTTGGGGTAAGGGTGGAGGATAATGTCCTTCCACAGGGGTTGCATTGAGTTGAATGGTTCAAAGCCCGATCCAGCCAAGAATGCTTTGTTGTTTTAAAATATATTAATAAGTATTCTAAAAAGTTTCGCAGGCACAAAAAGAGGCAGGAATTTAGTGTGGACCCAATACAGTGGTATAAAGATGTTTGTACGATAATGCATCGAATTCATTTTGCGTATCATGTTATTGTTATAAAACTTACAACTTTTACCAGTCTTGTCCAAAACTGTCTTAACCAAACGAATATTTCCCAAATTCTCTTTCAGTCACGGTAGATGCTGCCTACCAGATATGGAAAGGTTTATTATGCTGTTCTTCTTAATTATCATATTAGCATAAAAATTACAATTTTCGACTTTTACCAGTCTTGTCCTAGAACTGTCTTAACCAAACGAATATTTCCCAAATTCTCTTTCAGTATATGCTGCCTACCAGATATGGAATGGTTCATAATTCTGTTCTTAATTATTATATTCTTGCGATGGAAATGTACATATTTTATTGCACAGACCTTCTTTTCGCCATGAATAGGGTGATATCTAAGTTTATTTGACTGAGCCCAATACGCGGCTCTATATGTTGGTATCAACGGATAGTGATTTTCGGAGCACTATGACGATGTTTATATGAGCGTGAAGGTCTAACAAATACTGCAAACTAATCAATGAGATTTGAGCTAGTTTTGCTAGTAAATGAGAATTTTTAAAGTTTTGTTAAAAGAAAAATCTATACTTTTGAGGGGCTCCCTGGTAGATCAATCTGGCCACTGACGGCAGTTACCCAACAGCGATACAACCCACCAGAACAAAAATGGATTGTTAATGATAACTTCCTTGTAGTGATGCGGTCACCATAACTCTCAATTGAGTCGGCAAAGTTTATTTCTGACCACCGAGATCATTTTGATTTGTCAGTTTAAAGAAAATCATAAAGAATATGGTTCTGAACTAAGACTGCCGGAGCAAAAATCAGTTCAGGGCAAAATCTATCCCTAAAGGCTCTACATGTGCCTGTGTATTCAAACAGTAAAATGTATTGTTTTTGTTTATATCTTTATTTCATCTGCAAATTCGAAATAATAATAATGGGAAGCAGTCGATATAAATATAAGGAGTACGTCAGAGCTTTCCTTTTGAGTGGCTTGTATTTTTATAACACAGGAATGCAGTAAGTGGTGGTCCAAGTGTTAGTGGTGGTCCTCCCCTGTCACATTCAGTTGTATAATACTGAGTGACTGGGAGGTGACAACATCTTGATAAAAATCAATACAGTAAAAATGTCGGAATGTTCACTTTGCTTGTTATTCTGATTTTCACTGGATTATCTTGACAATATGACAGCAAGTAATAAACCTTGGACTGAATAATGTTCATAAGTGATTAATAAATGGTGAGATTTGGCTTCAATAAATATCATGCCTAATTGTTTTTTGTTGACATAAATCAATCACATGAAAGCTAGTTGACACACACAAACAAAGCAACATATTCTTAATGTTTTAAAAATGAATGTTCTTGGTCATTTTAAAAAGGAAACTTCCTTTAATAGTTGATAACAGCATAAAGTGGTTTGAAGTCTCAAATTAAGCTGGAATACAAATTAAAATACAAATAATACTGACAATGTCAAAAGACAGTAATTAGCCAAAAGGCAAGTACTCCTAGTATTACAACTTTGTAGATACAAAATTATACTAACAGTTTATGATATTTAGTGCAACATGCAATAACATGTGATATCACTTAATTGGCAATAATCCAGGTAATGTAACCATATCTTTGCTTATGGGAGGGTGGGGGGAAGGTATGGATGGGGAAGGGAGTTATTTGTCATCAGCCAAAAGTTTACAGTATTTAGTTTAATTGCAACATACAATAACATGTGATATCACTTAATTGGCAATAATCCAGGTAATGTAGCCATGTTTTTACTGCAGTCGGGCGGGGGGGGGGGAGGTATGGGTGGGGAAGAGAGTTATCAGTCATCAGCTATACCATCTTGGGTACTGTGAAACCAGGGACCACAGCCTTCTTGCATTCAGTACAACCCAGAAAGTGGTAGGTTTCAAGCAAAAGTTGCTTGCATGTATATTTATAGTTCAGAGAAGATATTGACCGAATTTTTAATAAAGCAAAGTTAAGAAATATTTTCTGTTGTTGCTAGAACAGGATTCAAACCAATGACCTTAGAATATCAAGTCCTGAGATCTTAAAACTGAGGTATCCATCCTTTAAGTTAGAAGTGATCCATATATATATCTATTTCTTTGCTGGAGGAAGGTTGGTAGTGGGGTTGTTCTTACAGGAAATTCCTTTGCTCTTTTCAAGTTTTTAGATAATTCCCCGGCCAGCTTTTCATTGTGATCAATCGTTTCCATTGGTTGGACAGTAGCATCAAGTTGACTGTTTCTCAAAATAAGCAAAATCAGACAGAATCAGAAATAACGGACGGAAGATTGGTACCATCAATTGAATGAATCAATTTCAGGTACAAAACTGTCTCTTTACATTAAGTTTGGAAATGGTAGTAAAGAACCACAAGAAAAGAATGTTGGTAAAGGCAAATATCACTCAGCATCGTCTACGAAGCAGTCGAGGATCCTTTATGTAACTCAACGTATTGAATCATTGGCATTAGTCGTTGTGTTATCCATTCTGTGATGGTTGGTTCGTGGTACACACTCTTCATCACCACCAGCATATGCTCCTTCACTGCATGCATCTTCTGCAATCTAAGGAGGATGAGGAACCAAAACAGTTTTAGGATTACACAGAGATTTACATAGTAAAGTGGATAAGAGTACAGAAATTTATCAGTACGACAGGATTCAAATCAGTGACCTCTTGCTTACCAGCTCAGTGCTCTACTTACTAAGTTATCCAGTTCTTAGTTGGTGGTGATCACGATATAGCCATCTCAAGCACTGGGCTTAAACCCAGAGGCCTAAAATTTTCCTCTAGAATTTCCTTTGAAAATGTTGAGTCTGGACCAAGTTACATGTCTCAGAAAGTGTTAATAAAAGCAGTCCCTTTATTTAATAAAATTTTACAAAAATTATGAAGTTGAAAACATTTGATTGACTAAAAGATCCATTACAGTTGACATGTTCCTCTATTTGCAGCATTATGAGGGAGGGGTGGCTGATGAGTACCTCTTCTGAAGGCATTCAGGATGGGCATCTAAGGAGAGGGGTGGGGGCACTCTTCCCACCAGGGTTTTAGTATACATTCTGGAGAAATTAAATTCTTTCCTCTGACAAGTATTTCCATGCTTTAAACTTACTACAAGAGAGCAAGAATTCCCAGAGAAGATGTGGCTCCCCCCACCCCGGATCCCACTACAGGGCTCTGAGATATATCCCACAGTGTTAAAGAAGAGGAATTCCTCTTTCTAACATGTATTTATGTGCTTCAAAATTGCCAGCAGAGGTCAAGAACTATCTAAACATGCTGTAGCTTCAGGGGGGCTTCGACGCACCCCTGTACTCCCAGCCAATAACAGTATACACAATCAGAACTACTTCCTACAGGCATAAAAGCAACTTCTTCCTTTTTAAAATACTAATGAGCCAGGCACTGCAGTCAATCTCAAAATTGATCTACTATAAGCCCCCTTGAGAGATGATCTTGCAAGTTGCAATTGGCTTCATCTGCTGAAATTACCTACCAAATCGGATTGCAATTGATGAGAAGGCCACATATGGTAGGGTACTGTAATCTGGAGATAGACATAACTAGGCTAATACAGCTGGTGCACCTGCCTGGGGCCTGGATACAAGTACCAAAGAAAAAAGAGCACTCATGTAGTGAAGCCAACCACTCAAAAATCTCTCCTTTGACCCACCAAAATGGGAATTCAAAAGAAATCCTGTCCTCATTAGAGAGAGCCCGAGAGTTCCATGTCCGGTCGTCTAGAAGTGCCAAATAAAAAAAATTGGACTACTCTGTAAGTGCCAATTTAAATTGCTACACCTCTCCTTGCGATGCCACTCCTCCCCCTTCCCCTCCTCCCCCCAGACAAAATGGTTACATTTTTGCTGTTCAACCGGTTATTAAACACTGAAGTGTGTTTGCATAGATGCAGGTGTGTGTATGTGTATAAATAATGTTACCCTTACCTGAGATCAGCATGTAATGGTGTAACTTCATCAGCCTGGACATGGAGCAGCTCTGAGAAGATGATAACTAGTTGGAAGATAAGACTTCCTGGAAATGATAACGGACTCACTTCTTCCAAGTTATAGCTAAATGAACATAAGAAATGATCCAAATGAAATCTGTGAATATAACTCTCAGGTAACTTCTTTTCATAGACATGACGCACACACAGGAAACAAGTATTAATACAAACAAATAGCATAGCAGTCCCCAGAGATTCTAAGGGGGCCCAGGGGGGCCACTTCAGCACTCTACAATACTCACGTAACAACTATGCAACAGATTTTATTTTTGAAGTAATTATAGATACAAAGACAAGTAAAACATCTGAAAGAGCCACTGAATGAAGCAGCATTTTACAAATAAGAAACCAAACTAAAGTTTGAAGCTGAAGGAACGGCATGAGAAATGTAGAAAGACGTTTGTGCTAGCGGATGAGCCTAAGTTATAAGCCAGGTCACTGAATTATTCTGTCATATTAAGTTCATTTATGATCTTAATTGATATTACCTAAAATGAAGATTGCAGCTTTCACTGCTGGCCATACTTTCCAACAATCTGGTAACTAGTCATGATGTGAAGATAGCAAATCAATCACTAGCCCAAATTATTGCAAACATTTTTAACTGAATTTACTTACTCATGTTGTTTTCTTGGCATCTTCATGTCTAGTGAAATCAACGATGAGAAACCCAACTGTTTGGAGATATCCATGTGCATGTGTCTCCTGAAACTACCTTGAAGTGAAATAAATATTTGAACAAGTTTTGGAGGTTTAAGTTGGATCAAGCAATCAACCAACGGTTAAGGCAATGTTTCTGATTTCACAAAAACAAACAACCTAACCTGGTCCAGTCGCATTACATCTGCAACATAATGACCAAATATATGATCATGGCAGTGTTAGCCTTGGTCAAGTGAAGTTCTGTTTCACGAGCCCTTTCCTACGGTGGCTTAATAGGGACATCGGAAAGAAAAAAATTGAGATGAAAAGTCAAAATTTTGAGATAAAAAGTCAAAATTTTGAGATTTGAGGACACTTACTGTTTTTCTTATGTCCCTATTTAGCCACCATACTTTCCAAAGGAAATCAATACTACAAATGATCTTAACCCAGCAAAATTTGTTAACTTACCTTCTTGAAGTATCCGTAAGTTGCAGACTAGGCTAGGTAAACCGGCTGGTAGCAACTCACACAAAGGGCTGAAATGTTGATACCTAATGAAGACATCAGAGAAACACACTTTTGTTGTCATGGTGATAACATTCTTCCAATGAAAGAGTAAAATGCAGAAGTCCTCTTCATCAAAAATAGCAGACAAGATCTACCAAGAACTCAAATAAGACTTAAAAATAGCCATAATATATATATATATATGTGTCAGTTGTCATGGTGACTATAATTTCCCAATGAAGAAAACATATAGCCAATCATCACGAAGATTGCAGTTTGTTTTACATTTTTTTAAACGTATCAAAATTTGTATCTTAACCTATTACCACATTCTAGGCAGAGGCAATATTTATCATCATAAAATGTCGGTGGAGGGCTTTCTGTGCACTGAAGATGATTGTTAAAACTCTGGTTTGCCAACAAAACAGACAAAAATAAATCTATCATCAAATTTGAATTTAATTTTCTACTTCATGAGAATGTGCTGTGGTGGAAGGGAGCACAGAATGACCGTCCTTTGGCAGACAGTTTGCTTACTGGCCCTCCAACAAAGTGAGTGGACATTCTTAGTTTAAGACAGTCCAAAAACTGATCTTCGTTGCTAAGCAAATTGAATGTATAACAGATAGAGTAAGTACTTTTTATTGTAAATTGATACTGGTAAAGCTCTTCAACAAAATTTACCCCCAGCCATCATCTTTATTTAGCAAATAGGAGTGTTAGCTCAGTGGTTAACACCGGTGCCTTTCAATCATAAGGTTCCGAGTTCGAGTCACTCCAAGATTAATGTATGTCGTCCAGTTACAGAGTTGTTGACAATTGACAATTCATAATGATGGACGTTAAATATGAATCTAAGAGACTGGCTTCGGTCAGCTAGCGGCTTTGATAAGCCAATGATGGCTTCTTCGCAAGTTCCTGTTTGCAGGAGGATCTAAAATACATATATACATACAAATACAATTGAGATATTTGTGGTAAACAACTACCCCAAATGCGGTCTAATGAACATCTTGCTCCGTTTGGGAGATACAGTATCTTTGGTGACAAGTCACATCAGTTGGGGAAGGGGGCAGGGCTGCCGCTTTGTCAGTCTGTGATGTCATAAGGAGTTGAAACCTTTTACTTTCCCTTCCTTTTCTTTTTATAGTTTTCAAGGTGAATGTAAACATTGTTGACACTGAATGCAAAGCCAGTGAGAGTTAGAGTTAAGAACTACCATATATAAGATCCATCATTTGCCAAAAAATCCTCTTCTCTTACTGAGAACAAATTTTGTAATAAATAAAAAACCATTATTAAGAATTTCAAGCATATGCGGTTGGATGATGTCATATTTTGGATTTATATTTGATCAAGTCTTCAGTGAAGTTCTTTGCGAAGGAACAATAACAATATTAAATCTACCAAGATGTAATAGATTTCTCAGCTGTCTGAGGAATTTGTTCATCACAAGCATATCTGTCACATATAAAATAAATATCGATGGTCGTGTATGGTTCAGCTTTAAAAAAAAAAAAATCAGTTTACGAGTTTAGTAATGCTGCCACTGTGCAAGGAGTCCCTGGTAATAAAATATCCTTACCTCTGCCAGCCAGTCAAGGCAATGCCTTTACATTTGAAAGTCTGCGGTACATTGTCGTGAATTTCTCTCAACCAAAGATGATGGTTCTGAATATGACGTCCAGTTGGGACTAGGAATAAGGAGCCACCGAATGCTCCTTGAAACAATAAAGAATAAAAGAGAAGGTTGTTCATCTTATAGGGAGTGGGTCCAGGTTGGGGGGCCCGGGCTGCCCAGGCTGCCCGGGCTGCCCTAATGAGGTTCAGTCGGGACTAGGAATAATGAGCCACAGAATGCGCCGTTAAAGGAAAAATGAAAAAAAAAAGAACGTTGTTCGTCTTATAGAGAGTGGATCGAGGTTGGGGGTCAGGGCTGCCCTTATGAGATTCAGTCGGGACTAGGAATAAGGAGCCACCGAATGCTCCTTTAAACAAATAAAGAATAAAACAATATGTTGTTCATCTTATAGGGAGTGGATCCAGGTTGTGGGCCCGGGGCTTTCCTTATGAGATTCAGTCGGGACTAGGAATATGGAGCCACCAAATGCTCCTTAAATCGAATAAAGAAATAAGAAGAAGGAAGAACGTTGTTCATCTCATGGGGAGTGGATCCCAGGTTGGGGCCCTGGGGCTGCCCTTCTGAGATTATTTTTTACACTGAAATTAATTATAGACATAATTTGTGATCGAAACAAGGTACACAGTGGAAATTTGTTTAGCAAGCTACATCTGCAGGCATTCCTGCTATCCGCTACAATTACATGTAGTTTTGCTGAAGGAAAAAAAGACACCTCATAGCAATTGGGAGAAGTAAATCTAGCATCCTGAAAGATGGAAAGTGGAAGGAGGGAGTGAGGGGCGGGGGGGGGGGTTGAGGATAAAGTACCAAAGACTTCAAATTTAAAAATTCACTAATTTAAAATGGCAAATATCTCTCAGTGTTTACACGAGAAACATATATAGTATTAACAGTAATACAATGGTTCTATTCAGAGGATTGAACTAATTAATATTCAAATTAAAGATGAAACAGTGAGAAAAAAAACCCCTTTACTTCAATGATGATGTAACTGGTACAAAAAAATGTGCCGATCAAGAATTAACATGATTGAGTCATTAAAAAGGAATGACGAGATTATACTTAGAACCAAATTCTGTTACATATAGAATATGTACAGAATCTAGCACATATAGAAAACTGCTGTGTGTGCATGTTCTCTTTCCAAAAATTTGACACACACAACTCTAACATACTTTCCATCATATCCACCTCACCTTTCACAAAGTGTTATTCATTGCATTTGAGGAGCTTGGGCCTGCTGTAACAAATAGGGAGCCACCTGCCTCAGATTGTAAATTAAACTACTATGTTTCCAACCACGGTATCATCTTCTGCCTGAAATGTAAAATAATGTCATTTCAATCACACCTCGCTGCTAGAAGCAAACAGATATATAGCATGGTGACCATGCTGACATATATGTTAATATGCTAAGAATGAGTGTATGGAATAATACTGCCATCTTTGAAATATAAAAAGACAGTTTTCAAGGCATTTTCATTACATGAAGTAAGGGTGATGGGTTCCAGCTTTCACTATTAAACCAGGGGCCCCTGAATCCCTAGCTAAGGTATGTCAGAAATGTATCATCATGAACTAAATGGTCACAGTAATCCTGATGTCAGGAGATTGGAGCTGGGAGAAGGGTTTTAGGTAACAGTGACATCATCTTTCGTTTTCATACTCTAAGGTTCTTTCTTCCTGTTGTGGGTTTTCTTCAAAAGATGTAAATGTTACCTTTAAATGCGGACGCTGCCCAGTAATGGCTAAAAATTTTGGCAAATCTTTCCCATCCTTGTTTCCCAACAATTTCTTGAAAATTGTAGACGTCTGAGGAATATATCCAGACCATGGGATCTACGAGGTCACCGAGTTTGTATTCTGTCATTTGCAAATAAAGGTAAAATAAATCAAGAAATGATCATATAGCTGACGCACAATGTAAGCAGAAAAGTCTAGTAGGCAGGGGGTTAGGAGCCGGGGGGCACTGGGGGAACGTGCCCCCCACCTTTTACCAAAATAGCAAAAATGCCCTACTGGCAAATAAAATGTGCCCCTTTGATGATGAACTGTCTTTTGGATATCTTAAGCCTTTGTTAATTTTAATATTTCATTTTAATTATTTTTTTTAGTCTGTACATGCTATTTTTAAAATGGCATCCCATATCTTTTTGTAGCACAGTTAACAATAAGCAATCTCAATAAATAAAAAATCAATGTTGCAACGCACCATAATAGCATTGATAGCATACTAACACATCATATATATGTAAGTGATATGGCCGGTGTGTATCTGTTTATAGCATAACGAGTGTTGTGGAATGAGAAAGTGCCCCTCTGATGTTGCGCCCCCCCACTTTTTGGAAGCTTCCTACCCCCCTGCTAGTAGGGCAACCCCCCTCCCCCAAGAAAAGAAGGAGAAGAAGAAGAAAACAAAAGAGCTGTCAGATGCTGAACAAAGGATGGTTGGGCACTCTGCTCCTTTGCAGTATTCAATCACAGGAATTCTTTAAATATATGATATTGTCTTACATTAAAGCTGCATAAGATATCTACAAGAAAGCTCACAATAGGCTACTAACCATTTGGACATTTAAACCCAGGGAATGGTGAGACCGATTCCTCACCATTTTTGAGACAAGACATCTATATGTAACTTTTATAATAATTTCAAATTGGAAAAAGCTATGTTTGAATGGGTTTCTCCCTGCAATAAGTAATAACGTTTTGAGTTTCTTTAAATATATTACATCGTCGTACATTAAAGCTGCATGAGACACCTACAAGCAAGCTCACAATACTCAACTAACCATTTGGACATTTAAACCCAGGGAATGGCGAGACCGATTCCTCACCATTTTTGATACAAGACATCTATATGTAACTTTTATAATAATTTCAAATTGGAAAAAGCTATGTTTGAATGGGTTTCTCCCTGCAATAAGTAATAACGTTTTGAGTTTTCACGCTCAAATTTCCGCTATGAATGTAATTTTAATTAATTTTCTCTGAAGATGTACCTTATGAAAAGAAATATTCTACAAGATTAAAAAATGACATTGGCTCCTTTATCCATTGGGGTTAATCAATCTTACCGATAATTTGTGATGCATCAATCTTTCTGAGCATATCATCCCACATTATCAGCTGGAGATTGGGCTGTTGGTCCTTCATAAATTTGAGCACTTGAGCGACATGACCGAGATAAATATCAGCCAAGCTGTTGTTGACAGATTTTTCCATCTTCTCCCGACAACGTTGACATTGTCCAAGTGACATTACCTGTGAATATCATAAATCCATGAAAAAATTATACACAAAAAAATTTAGGTGTAGGATTCAGCGATTTCATACTTAAGATTGGAAATATTTATAGGTCGTTTGGATATAAAAATCTACGTCTATGAGGCAATATTCAGGAAATGAAACGGCATTAGGAATACTTATTAGATTATCTTGCAAGTATACAGGAAAATAAAATTCTTTCAAAATATTGCATTTTTTGAAAATGAGCCGGCCATGACTCAATCAAATACCCTCTGGGTGTTGACGGTTCATCTGGCCACCTCGGTCATTCTCTCTTGCATCTCCTGAACTTTGGAACATACTTAGCCACTGACATTAATACAGCTCCTAATGTCAACACTTTCAAAAGGAAACTTAAGACAAACTCATCCTTAAGAGCATTTTCTTGACTATAAGCACCACTGAACGTAACGTGACTTTAGAAATTTGGCGCAATTTACCTTGTTTTAATTGATTGATTGATTGATAGATCTATTAAGATCAAAAAGGTGACAAGTTCCAACAAACTGTCTTCGGTTTTGAGCAAGTTACTGAGATGAAGTAACAGATTGGAATGCTATCTTTCACAGAATAATTGTCATATTGTCTGCCGTAGGACAATCTTACACAGGTTACAAACAAGGAACGGAATTCTTAAAAGGTCAAACGATAAATAATCTATTCGATTAAACCTGGAGCAATCATTCCGTTTTAGTTCAGAAACTAAAACAATAATAACAAATTTAACATCATGACAAGCTTTTTTAACTGTGCTTTCATTCAAGTGTTTATGAAATGCTAAATGTAGAACGGCCTTCCTTCCTCCCTGGACACTTAACATCTCTTTGTGATCCTTTCTGAGACAAAGTACGAAAATACATTGATTGTTTCATTCTAATTGATCATATCAAAAGTCATTTGTTTTTGGTGTCACTTGGCCTTTCATCTTTGCAATGTCTGTGGTAAATTGAAAGGCTACATATCTTTACAGAGAAAAGTGAACGAGGTTAACCTCATCGGCACCGATATGGAAATACTTCAACTCCCGATGGGCTTCAATCATTTGAGTCAACATTTTCTTCAACAGAGGAAGTGACCCTGTATCAGAGAAAAATTAACAAATTTACTCGAAATAATAAAGCAGAATAAAATCAACCAAATCTCAGATAAAAGGTCTTTATTGACTGGTAAATCAGCATCATTTTGTGACGCCAAAATTCCACAGAGTTCATTAGCTTTAACGGATCCATTTTCATTTCGAATAATAAATCATAATACTTGTCTGATCAGTGGAGTTACAAACAGTTGCATTAAAAGCATTCAAACTAGTAAAGTTTAAACAAAGTTGGACTTTTCTGTCAATATTTGAAATTAACTTGCCGAAATAAGTTTATAAGCTAAATTTTGATGGAAATTTAGTATCTATATAACAAGTAGAATGCTCAAAGTGATTAAGTGACATAATTTTACGGTTATTCACATCTCGTTAGCATTCCTCACAAAGTACACCTTGCACACAATTGAGAGCCAAAGCCAGACTCTTTTCATTATTAATATTTCATTATTATTCGTATGAAAAGTATCCATGCTTCCTAACTTGAGATGTCGTGTTTACAAGGTTTTCAATCTTTGACCTCTGGTGACCTCAGATGACCTTTGACCTACACAAAAAACTACAGACTTTTTCTTCTCAATATGATGCACCACATGCCAAGTATAAAAGGTATTCACTTGTTCCTATCATGAGATATTGAGTCTACAAGGTTTACAGCATGTGACCTTTGGTGATCTCAGATGACTTCCGACCTCCACCAAAAACAATACCTTTCTTCTACTCAATATGGGACATCTACATGCCATGTATGAAAAGTATCAATGATTCCTATATTGAGTTATCGTGTTCACAACCTGGGCATCACACACACACATACATACACACACACAAGCCAGCATTACTGCATAGGTTTCTCCTGTCATCGAGAACCCCAAAATGGTACTTTTGATTACCAAAAACAGAAATTCTACTTTATAAAAACGAGACTTTTGAGGTTTTCAAGCAGAGGCAAGTGTCCCTGTGCCTCTACCCAACCCCCCCCCCCCGCCCCACCCCTTCTGCAACTAGTAACAGCAGGTTTTACTGACACACTTTGTATTAGTAGGATGTAAAAGTTGTCTCCATCTTACCTGGGTGAGATGGACAGATGGCCGCGCATGCAGGATCCTCGACTTCCCTAAGATGCTTAAATTCCTTCTGCTTCAGGACAAACTGGAAATTGGATCAAGATATATAGAAAATAAATAATCTTAATCATAAGTTAATGATGACAAATTCATCATTCGCCTATTTGCTAATAATTTCATTATCTACCTTTCTAGGGTTACCATACGTTCCTGATCAACTGGGATTGTCCTGTTTACAGCAAAAGTATTCTCTCTAAATTGTTAGGTGTTTGTGACATTAAAAATTATCTCTGTGGTTTTTTTTAACGTAAACTTAAAAAATGTAGACACGTAGTACTAAGCGGCACTTTACGGGACTGTTGAAGAGTGATAAAATTATAACTTTTGACACACAAACATGATTCATGGCCTCACAATTTAGTACAATTATAATAATACCGTAAAGAATGACATGAATTCATGAATATTAATAAGTAATTGCCAAATCTTCTCACCTCCAGATGACCAAATGTCTGTGCTAGAGGCACATACTCCAGTCCAAGTGATGAGGCCCTACTCTGCAGCTCAGCTATCTCAGATTTACTTGAAAAGTAGAAAGTACACAAACATTGATTGCCTTCAATTATATACCACACGGAAATGACCAGACTTCACACTCTACAGATATGATAATTTTCCAATTGGAATATAGTGCGTATGCAAGAAATACATTGTTTGAAGGTACAAGCATACTTAGTTGATTAAGTATGGAATTAACCGTTGCAAATAAGTTAAGTACGAAATACGAATTAGTAGAAGATAGCAGCAATGTAATTTAAGAGCAGCCCTGAATACACCCACGTACTATCGATAAAAACCTCTGGATAACATGGGATTTTAAACTGTCTTCTTGCCCTCGGACAATATGAGACCAGATTTAATAACGGAGCATGTTGTGAAGTGTGATATAGATACAGGTATCGGCAGGGTCTTAGCCAGGAATTTCAAATAGGGTGTCTCATCTGTTACTGAGTGCTCAGGAGACTATCCATCTGGCGCCGAAGGCGCCCGCGCGAGCGCGAAGCCTATAACGGGTGGGGTCCAGGGGCCCGCCTTAGGGCCCCTGGAAGCCCAGCCCCTATCAATGGTTTATTTGACACAATTGGGGTAAAAAGTATGCTTAGAAAGCTGTGAAAACACCTAAGCCATCATGATTTTTTGGGGCATTCAAACATAAAAAATGCTATAAAACACTAGGTGCAAAAGTGCACCATGA
>KN892014.1:3995-20521 GCA_000934455.1 Apostichopus parvimensis
AAACTTGTTGAATCAAGTAGGGCACTATTGTCTGATATGTTGGCACAATTTGTTTGTGTTCATAAAGGATGACCCCTTATTGCACTTTACTGGGATGTTATTTCACAAGTGCTCATGTTCCAATTATCATGATGATACTACTACTACTAATATACTACTATTACTACTACTACTGATACTACTACTAATAATAATAATAATACGTGTCTTCAAGATTATTGTACAGTGTACAGCTGAACATTTATATATTTTATTTGAAATTATTTATTTGAAATGCGGTTGGAAAATAAACTTTTATGTTCACTTTACCGGGATACCATGAACGATATTGTAAGTGGCTTTATTTACGATTCTGAAATGGATGAGAGCAATCACTCTGACTCTCGAAAGAGTCTGTTGCAGTTTTAGTCAATAATATTTAGCTTTGTGAGCATAGGGCCTATACTCAATCAACTTTGACATAATGTCATCACCATTAACCTAGGTCATGATAAGGCCTCATTCAAATGGGAGATGGAAGGGTGACGGGAGGAGGGGTGGGGATGGTCCCCACGTGCATTGTCAGTATAGGAGGTAAAACGTTCAGTTGGCCCATTGCCATCGGTGGGAGCACCGGAAAGGGGCATTGGTGTTTTGTAAGTTTCGTTACTATATTAGATAATAAAGACATTCAGGTTCAATGTTGCCTGAGGTACGGGAGGCTTGGGAGGGGGGGGGGAGAGGGGGGGGGGGGTACATGTAGTAATTCACACAAGAAAAAATAGAAAAAATAAATATGCAACGTGGTCTTTCCGTTCATATGTTGAAAATATCTCCTCCCTTTACATATAAACCACCCTCAAATCCTGTTCATTAAGTATTATGTTTGCGTTCAATATTTGCACGTTCTGATAATATGGTTTTCCTTGAAAAAGTAAAAGACGTGTTTTGTACTAATTTTTTCCACATCAAGAACTTCAATGAAAACTATCCGGTCACAAAGCTAACAAGAGCGCTGTAGCTAACCAGGTGGCAAAGATACATATTTACGTAAGTCGAAACAATTAGCACGGATCGAGCTGTATATTGTCACGCCCATCGGGTTCGTTTAATTTGTGTTTAATTTACGTCACAGGTATTTGTATCACCATAATTAAAGTCATGACAAAAAGATTAAACGCAGGGGTGAACAGGTGCTTTGCCATGGCCAATAGCGCTGGATGCAATGATTAACTAAAGCAAGTTTCAAAAGAAATCTTGTAGTTTATGTAAGGTGGTAACATTTTGTTCTCATAGCAAAGAACTTTGTGGCTAGAACTGGGATTCGAGCCTGTGACCCACGGGGTTACAACTTATAAGTCTTGCACTCAACCAACTAAGCCTATCCAGCCCGATATTTTGTTGCGGATTACAATACTTCCATTCCACAAAAATTTAAATCAATTCAAAAGGTCTTGTGTCTTTGAAGGTGCATATTAATGAACTATCCAATATTCTAGTTGTCTCGGCTGCTATATATATTCCAAGTGATGTTACATATTACACGTGCGACAACACGATATTCTGCGTTCGACGTAGAGAGACGTATAGTTTGCCGACGTCACGATTGCTGCCAGGGATATCGTAGCGTATAGTAGGTTGCCCTCTGTAGGTCGGAGAGTTTTCATGTGATAGAATGTGATAGTGTGTGATAGTGTTGCCGTAGCGTTGGAAATCGTATAGTAAATTTGTTTCATGCAAATTCCAATAAAGCCACATGAGGACACGGGAGCCCGGTCCAGTTGGTGGAGGGGAGGGGCGGTCATAAAACCTCCCAACAGACCATTCGATTGTTCAAACAAACAGTAGGATATGATTACGTACACTTTGAAGAGTTTGAACGGATGTCATACCATGCAAACAGGTTAAACCTGGTTCAACCAGCGCTCGGTTTTTATTGTATAGAGATCTTTTTAGGTGTGTTGTCTTTCTTGTCAACGATCTCATTCAGTTCCACCAAATTGTGAAAAACAAAAGTCCAGTCCAGTTTAAGGTCAACATATCTTTCCTGTATCTTATAGTCGGTTCTTTTCCTTTCACTTGTTGTTTGTATAGAAGTGTCAGGTCATAACTCTATGGTCAGATGAAGGTGAAATCTGCTTATAGTGTAGTATCACACTGACGGTGTGGACATTCTCGTTCACAGTATGCAGTATAGCTTTGGTGGGATAGATAATATATAACAATATCATGGGCATAGTTTTGAACAAAAAAGTCAAGTTGAAGTTTACTTCACTGGGTGACCAACAGTCTCATACATGGATCAAGGGTAACAACTATTTTAGTGATTAACCTAACCTTGAAAAGTGAGGAGTCAAATGAAAGTTAAGTGGACACAGTTTTCTAGTGGCGTTGCCGGGGGAACGGGCATGGGGCACATGCCCCCCCCCCCCCAAAAAAAAATACGTTCGGTTACCAGCCGTCCCCCTGAATGAAATTAGCCATGTTAAAACACACTAAGGCAGGGGCATAAATCGTTTACTTCTTCTTAAGTCTACCGCCAAAGTTATATTAATTTGAAGTTGGTATTATGTTTTGGAACGATAAAAAACCGCAAAGCTTTAAGAGCCTCACCCCCGTGACCCCCACCAGGAGCCCATCATCGTCATTTCAACATAACAGAGGCTTACATTTATGTAAATAAAAACTGGTATGGGACATGGGTCAGGGTACATCGTAAACAATCAACATTAACATATGGATCAAGGGAGTAAGGCCTAGAGGTATAAGAAAGGTTTTTTAGTCTCACCAAACTGGCATCACTGTCCCTGCCCTTCAATCGCCCAACAATTATATTTAGGGAGATTCTTTGATCGTTTTTGGAAAGGCGCCACCTTTATACAGTCTACGCTTCTTATTGTTCACTTATCATTGATTATCACAGATCATTTTTTCCCTTATGCATTCTGTTTTTCATGGATCTCCTGATACATAGGCTGAATATCATTTTTCTGCTTCAGTAAACTTGAGAGGTCATTCGGTAGTCAAAGGTCTTTCCATCCAAAGCAAGATTGCAAAATCATTACTTCCACATCTCGCATATCAAAAGATGATAAAATTCCACTTTTCATTGATATAACTTCAAGGTGATTGGACTAAATTTAGGACCGTATTTTTGGCTGTCCAATGGCATACCTTGTAAGACCTGTACCTTAATTTACCTTTACGTACATAATTGTATGGGCAAGTGTGCACCATAAGCATTTTACGTATCATTCACCACAACTAACAAAAGGAAGAGGTTCTAATGAGGTATATAATTGAAGTAAACGTTCCTTGTAGGTTTCTTACAAAATAATTTAAAAACGTCAAAAATTTAGGACCAAAGCCCTTCGTGTCTGAGTTTTTTTTTTTTATATTACCGCGATGTTTTCTGGACAGTCAATGTTTATGGAGGGGGGTATTTGCTTGTTCTTAATAGTTTAACAGTAAGTTTTATGTAATGTCAAGTTGATTTGGAATTTCGTTTTATCATTGATTCAACAGCTTTCAAAAACGTCATGTGCAGATTTGGTAAAATATAACCTTGTAATATTTGAACCCGAAAGTAAAGTTTTACTCTTCTAAGAGTTCGACGAATTTGAACCCCCCCCCCCCCACAGTAACCATTGGAATAGTCCACCGCAAATTCAAAGTTAACCCTTCTCAATCGTGCGTTGTTTTCTGGACAGTCAATATTTATGGAGGGGGGTATTTGCTTGTTCTTAATAGTTTAACAGTAAGTTTTATGTAATGTCAAGTTGATTTGGAATTTCGTTTTATCATTGATTCAACAGCTTTCAAAAACGTCATGTGCAGATTTTGTTAAATACAAACTTGCAATATTTGAACCCGTAAGTAGAGTTTTACTCTTCTAAGAGTTCGACGAATTTACCCCCCCCCCCCCTAGTAACCATTGGAATAGTCCACCGCAAATTCAAAGTTAGCCCCTCTCTATCTTGCGTGAATTAACCTTATTCAGGGCTATTTTCTGCGATTGGAGTAGGAGCGTTTGGGTGGTGTAGGAATTGATACGGAGGGGGGGGGGGGGAAGGAT
This sequence comes from Apostichopus parvimensis, assembly GCA_000934455.1. Lineage (NCBI taxonomy): Eukaryota > Metazoa > Echinodermata > Holothuroidea > Aspidochirotida > Stichopodidae > Apostichopus > Apostichopus parvimensis. The sequence continues at coordinate 8,050 of KN892014.1, forward strand.
AATAATCAAGATCAACATATGACCAAATTTATCTACAAGCTGAAAAGTCAAAAACATGAAAAGTCACGTGAAAATAGTTATGATAATGACGCGTACACGATAATTTGAAGTTCACGTGTATCATTTCCTTGAAAGCTACTAATTCTGCAGGTACGCCTGCATGTGACTGAAAAGGGCCTGCAGGGGGCCAAATATGTTTGGTTGGCAGAATCTTGTGTGGCCCGTTCTGTGCAGCCCCTGGCAGCTGCAACGCGTAATTGCAGCGTCTGGCATTTCTGGGACCCAAATACCAATATATTATGGTACATTAAGTTTTGTCCCCCTTGCGATGAGTGAAGGGTCGGAGGGGGGGGGGGTTGTATCATTGAAATCAACACGTTAAAAACACAGTTACCATTATCGACGCTTCACAAAGTAGTGGATGCATAGATTAATTATGCAACTGTTACTTACTGAAATCTTAATAAAATAAAACTGTTAGGAAACTGCTTATCCACTAGAGAGCCTGTGTAATAGAATGTGTAAAAGTAAGTTGGCCTGACGTTTCGATCCTAGCAGGATCTTCTTCAGAGGCTAAATGACAAGTAACAGTAACAGAAGGGACAAAAACACGCACAAAATACAGACAGGTTAAAGAGCACGGTGAACACAACGAGATATATGAAAGGGGATTATAAGTAGATAAGGGATGGAGAGAAGAAAGCAACAGGGGAAGAGGAGAGGTAGGAGATCAACAGTGGAGGGACAAAGAGAGGATTAAAGGAACAGGGTAGAGAATAAACTGGAGAGGGACAAAGACAGAAAGGTGTGGAGAAAAAAGGAGGGGAAGAGAGCTGTGAGAAGATGAGTGAAGGGGGAGGGGGGGACAGACCTTCAGTCTATGTTACTGAAATCTTAATAAACGACAAAACGTCTGCACACCAAAGGAAAAACAAGAACAATCAATAATCATACCTCAATATTGTTTCGTTTATTTAAGTTCATAGAATATGATAGTGTTAATAAATGACATGTCACAAATGTTGTGGTAGACATGGTAACACAAATGAGTTAATTAAGATACGTCTATGAACAATGTACTAACTTTATTCCACTTACTATAAGGCATACTAGAAACAATGTTCTGAGTTAACTCTTGTGAAAAATGTTCTTGTCGACAAATCATCTGCACTAACATCTGGTTATTACCTTTAACAATTCAGAATGAGAACACCTTCAGTCTATAGGTACACATGTTATGTACAAAGCAGGTTAGCAGGGACTCCACGAACCTGGGTGTTGCTTCAACAACTCCATTGAAGGCCCCTCCTTTTTAAAATCCTGGATCCGCTCTTGCAGCTAATGTTAAAATAACATACAAAAAGCTGACTCCACAAACCTGGGATTTGCTTCAACAACTCCATTAAACCCCCCCCCCCCCTTCTACTTTAAACTTATGGATCCGCTCTTGCAGCTAATGTTAACTTAACGTACATAAAGCAGCTAAGCCTATATATGCGAGGATACAAAAGACAAAGGTTATGAACAATGCATTCGAAAAGTACAAAGCCAGAGCAAAGGTTATAAAGGTATCATGAAAGAATTGGAATATATAGATTGAAAGAGAAAATGAAAAATACACATTGCATCAAAATGTTAAATATCAGACTCGGTTTGAGAAGGAAGTGAAAGAGTTTTACTCTTTCTCTCTTGGAGCTCAGCAAATCTAAACCCATTTAGCAAACATTGGAATAGTCCACAGCAGTTCCACGTTTTATCTTCAATAACCTTCAATTGCCTATCGGTAGCGTGAACAGACCTTACACAGGGCTAACTTCTCAGATGAAGTAGGAGCTGTTTGGCGGTCAGCAAAGCCAGACAAGTTTGAAAAGTAAGGAAAGAAATGGGGGCAGTAGATTAAAAAAGAAATGAATATAAAAATTGCTTCAAAATATCCAAACTAAGACTCGGTTTGATAAGAAAGTAGTGAAAGAAATGGAATTAAGGTTCCTGTTCAAACTTGTCAGTCTAAACATAACAAGAAATACAAAAAACACTCTAAACAAAATCTTAACTGACCACACTAGTTCAGAAGTGAAATGAGCTGTTTTCATGAAAATTAAAAAAATTCCAGACAGACAGACGTACAGACAAACAAACCGTGATATGTTTATAATTTGAGTACTAAGCAAACTGACGAAAATGTCACTTGATTTAAAGGACTTTTGAAAGGTAATAAAACAATATCACAAAACAGATAAACTAAAACAATAATTATTTGCATATTACTTTTGCATATATCTGATTTAATACTTCTAAGTAGTCAGCTATGTATCAAAAAAAATAAAAGATTTGACTGTTGGGATCCTCTCCAACTTAATTATACATCATGATATTATTACTGACAAATTTGAAAAGAGATAAATTTGCAAAATTGATCACTTTTTTCTAGTCCAGTTTTGTGTAATTTATGTGTTCATTCAAAGTAAGATCTGTTTACCTGGTATGAGCACATCCCTGAAGTCTGGAATAAATTATCATCATTTATAGTTTTTACAATACAGCCATAATAACGGGGAAAAAAAGTATTGAACCTTACATCAATGTTGTAACATTATTAACTGGATGAAAAATATTCTGTTGATTCCTTAAATTTTGTTAAAAAAATAAACATTTGAGATTTTTATAAAATTTATATTATTTTGTTTAGTTTTAACAAAGTAGAAACCATCAAAACATTTTTTGCTTCCTTTATGAAAATATTTGAAGAAATTTTTGTTTAGAGTCAATAAGACATCAAAAGTTATTAATTATTATTTGAAAGAAACCTTTACGAAAATTTACACACATTATTCTAGTGAGTTAAACTTGATTGGAATGCTACTACAGAAGTAATGCATAAATCATAGATAAATTGCATGAAATCAAATTACCTAATTTAGAGTTGCATCTTTAAACAGTAGCATATTAATCTAAAATGTCATGGGGTATAAAACTATGATGTAATTAACTGGAAAGTTCATTTTTCACATAAAGTTTTGGCGGTTGACCAAGAAAGTAGAAAACTTTGTGCAACTCAGAAGTCCTTGGTATTAGGCAAGTTTCAGCTAACTAATATATTAACAGTTGGGGCAGAAATCCCTACCGGCTCTGTATCTCAACAGTGGTGCTGCGAGACTTCAAACAAACGCAACACTTGGTGTCTTGGACGTTACATGCACTTATTATGACCAAGTGGACATCAGTGCCTTTTGACCAGAGGCGTAGCTAGAGGTTTTGGCGCCTGGGTGCAAGAGTAGAAAATTCCGCCCGCCCCCACTACTGAAAGAAAAAAAAATTGCGCGTGAGGCGCGCGACAATGTTTGGTTATATTTTTCGGGCAAGTCGTTACAGCCCCCTCCCCCCCTAAATCAAATTGTGCTCCTACGCCTATGATATTTCCACCTTTCGAAATCTACTGCCTTGGAACTGTATACTGAAATTTCTGTGACATGTAGTTATTACAGAATACAGAAAAGAATAAAAAAAAAGAGAAAACGGTCGAAATGGACTGAAAAGAAATCACAATCTATAAATTTGCTAATAAAAACAACTACATCCAGTTCAGATTCTTATTAGTAACTGGAAAATATTCATGCCTGACGACATACATCAATTTCTTCATGTTTTTCTAAAAAGTGCTTATTTTTTTTACTCTCATTCTCCCATTTCAGCGCCCCCTAAACCCCGCGCCCGGGGCACGTGCCCTCCCTTGACCCCCCTAGCTATGCCACTGCTTTTGACACCTCAGACCCAGCGGTGCACTGGTTCCAAGCCACTTAACTGGAAGGCCAATCTGCCACTGGGCTTCCCACAAACGAAAAACATCAAACAGCTCCTGGTGTCCTTGGAATATGGATATTGTAATGCTACGAAGTAAACATTTTATTAATATACAAATGAGTTCTTCCTATTTGGCATCTTTCTTGATAATTATTTCTTATATTTCTAAATAACCGTGTTTTTAAAAATAAAATTTGAAAGTAGTAGCAAGCCCTGAGAGATACTTCCTCTGTATAAATGAGATGACTGATATCCCTAAGAGGCTTTTTTGCTTCCATCCAGAGTGAGATCCTATATCTGTTCAGTCTTCCCACGGTCCCCAGACACCAAGATGGAGGGCAGGGTTGCTGTTCAGTGAGGGGCTGGGGTACCTGACAGGAACAGATGTATTGTAGTAGGCCTTCAGTTTAGCAATCATAGATTTAACCACCTGAGTGAAGAAGAAAAACAAAAGAGAAGAATTGTTCACATGTTTACATTCACCAGAGCTGATGATGTCACCTTTGATAGCTGTGTAAGTAAACAACAGGGAGAGATGAAGTCCATTCCCTGCAGTTTTCTGGGTTGCATCGAATGAAACTGGGTCGTGATCCCTGGTTACACGGGTAAGCAAGTCTAGCAAGGTACTGCAGTGGTTTCTGACTAGCGCCCCAGCAAAGCAATGGCTATGAAGAGATCGCCAACGACTAAGGGCTGGATAGCACAGTCGGTAGAGCGCTGTACTTGTATTTCAGAGGTAACTGGTTTGACTCCTGTTCTAGCCATAATGTTCGTAGCTCTTTTTCACCTTTAATAGCTGTTCAGCTATCAAAGATGACAGTAGTTTGTCCCCAAATTCCATGAAAAATATCACTATTCTGTCAGTTTCTCAGTCAGTTATTTTATTTCAAGTACCAACTACTTAAAAGAGTGCTCCATTTTCCGAGTACAAAGTACAGGTCTGCATACCTTGGATCTTGGGGATCCGAGTGCCAGTGTTTGAGTGCAGCTTTTTAGAACAAATATTTATTTTTGAGGGGCAGAGCAAACCTTTACTCACAAGACGACTATGAACTAGTATTGCACTGAGGCTATTACATTGTATGAACATTAAGCCTAGCCTATGCCAAACATGTAAGATGTAGCATTAGACATTAAAAAGAGATATCAGATTTTTTTTATATTATCAGATAATTTAAAATAATGGCTAACATCCTCTATAAATACTAACACAACAAGACACAAAATGAGATCCCTAATGTGACACTGCATATCTGTTACAGACCATATGAAGGATAAAGCAACGTGTTTACCAGTATTTAGACCTAGCTTTAAACTTGTTTATTGTTTTCCAACAGCAAAACAGTCATAGCTTCTATCTCTGTAGGCTGTCATGTAATCTGACAGAACTCATGTATATGATATATTTTGTGAAGATTATTATTATTTTTATTATTGTTATTACTGTTATCTATTTTTTTCATTTTTTTTTCTATCTTAAGACAATTTTTTTTTTCTTGTTTACTTTCTAGCTATTATGCATTTACTATGCATTTATTATGCATTTTTTTTTTTTAGCCTTTGAAGAAGATCCTGGATCGAAACGTCAGGCCAACTTACTTTTACACATGCATTTATTAAGACAACACATATTTTCTTCATTTTCTCTTCTCCCACTGCATTCTAGTGTGTGATACACTAAATCAGGTGTGATTACCATGTTATTTTACCCCTTCCCCTGTCACTGGGGCAAAAGACATGGTCAATGATTTGGCCCAAAGTTTAAAGAGATGGTTAGCTCAGTTCAAAGAGAAATCTAGCAAGTTAAATGTCTTCGCTTTACCAAAAACTTAAAAAAGTCTAACCTATTACACCGTCCCCCCACTCATGCTGACTTCAGCAAACTAGTGAGCAAGGCATTACTTAGAGATGGACTAGTGTTCGTTGTATGATCTGAGGAATCATTCTCTACATGCTGTGATTAACAGCTATGATGGTTTCTATGGCAACACTTACATCTGGTCTCTCATCAGACATGTCCTTGTATTCATTTGGGTCTGCAGTGATGTTAAAAAGCCAAATTTTCTGCCCAGGTTTATCTGCTGGGATAAATGGCCTGATGTTGGACTCTGGTGGGGCTTTGTAGGTACCCCTACCTGGAGGACAAAGAAACAAAAGCTCAACAAACACAAGGTAAACATAAAACGAAAAACTATTTCTGACACACAGCAACTTAACAAATGGCAGTGGTAGATTCCCCTTCCCCCTCCCCCCCACCCCCCAATTCCATCTTTAAATCTGTAAAATTGCACTGGGTTGTAACTTAGAAACACTCTAAGCTGTGTATATATTTGTACATAGTTTGATGTTTGATCAAGCTCTTCAACGTAAATACCAGATCTGTATGGTTGCAGCCCTTAGGCTACTAATTATTTGGGTAGGTATTGAACCATTTAAGTCACCAGAGCAAAATTTGTGTCCCACAAATTTATTCTAATGGTTTAAATGCTTCTATCAGAAGAAGAAGAAGAAGGGAGACATGATGAATTAATTGCCATCAAAGTGTCGCTAAGGCTGGTGTTGCCAGATACCTTCAGTTGCAATCAACCAAATTTAGATATTCATATATATATATTCTATCATAAAAATTATATTTGTTGTGAGGATGTGGTTTTCACAAAGTGAAAAGCAAAACAAAAACGTTTGATACAATCAAACTTTTGCCATGGAAATATCAACTCTATAAGCTCCATCTCATTACCAGGGAAACCGGTCAGTATCTTCCAATCTCCGACTCTGAGTGCTGCCCTCATGCTGGTGTTATATTCTGCCGGCATCTCCATCTCGTTGCTGAAGATGTCATGCACTGGGTATTGGGTGGCCTCATCCAGGATTTGAGGATTCTCGGCCGATATCAACGGATCAATGTTATGAAGAATTTCCTTTCTGGGATTACATGCTTTCCCTCTGAAAGGAAATTGTGAATAACAAATAATATTGCAATGACATATTCATATCATTAATGGGTCAAACGAGTATTGAATATTTTTTTTTTTTATTGATTTATTTTTTGCTTTTTTTTTTTTTATATATAGCTATACACTAGCGATAGGTCTCAATGCGCTTTACAGACGTTATATATTTGTATCATTAACAAGTCTAAAGAGTACTGAATATTCATATCAAGTATAAAATATGCGCCTTTACTATCATCACCAATCGACAAGTTCTACTCACTGGAATGCCATCCATTGGTTAAATCCGTCCAATGAGAGGCCGCTGATGCTGCCCCCGGCCACGCCCTCCACCAGTGTGGGGAACCAATCGCTGACATGCATCATCTGTCTCTGTACAGTTCCCCTTAAATTTGATGGCAGGGCACCCCCAGACATAAACCCTATGCCCCTCATGCCCCCCTCCCATAGCTCATTCTTTTGTCCTCTGAGGGGCCAGTTGTTGCCTGCTCCAGTTCCACCATTGTCTATTTGATACAATTGAGACGGAAGCAAAAGAAAGAATTGTCAAGGTATTATACAGTTAAAAGTTTAATGATGAGATTATGGATCTTTTACTAATGAAAATAGACCAACCAAACACTTGGAAAAGTGGGGAGGAGTTTGAGTGAGAATAAATGATGGAAGATTCTGTGTAAAATCAACGATTTTTTCTGAGACGTTCCCGAGTGGACTCGTATGAAACTACAGAATAAATTGAATAATGCTCCGTTGCTGGAATGAACACATGCCAAATATAAGCTCCACAATTACACAATCATTTGTTCTGAAATTTTTGTTGAAATTCTCTCCATTGCACACATAAATGTAAGTCGCTGAAATATGTTTATAAACGGGTTTCTTTCCCCTGAATTTCATAGAGGCTCATAATTTACTATTCAGGCCAATAGTGAAAACTGAAACTTTTACAATCAAGTTCACTTTCTGCCAATGATTCTTGTCATAACATTGTCATAACCACACGCATGGTCCAAAGCCCATTAAAGTGTTAAACGAGGCCGAGTGTATGGCCAATTTAGTTTGAAGTTTCATCTCAGATGTCAATCTTGAGTGTGTTTTGTAATACTGCATATAGACCATCCAAATGAGTTATTGTTTACTGTTTTGAGTGAATTGTTGTGCATAAAAATATATTTTTGCTTCTTCTCCTGCTTGGTTTTTACCATTTAAATAAGTGTAATGTCATGTTTGCAAAACGGGTCATGAATTTGACCAAACGTCATACATATATAACAGTACACCATTACAGCTACTAAGCTACTAGTCCAAGGAATATGCTGCACCCAGTTTTGACAATTGTTTCAATACTGTAATTCCATGCCACCTCTTCAAAGCACTCATACTGACAGCACGAGCAGTATTAATATCCTGTTTCAATGACATAAAGGTCCGGAACTGTTCATACTGTCAGTACTGATGCTTTCAAGCATAACATGAGAGGACAGTATAGAGTGGAAGTACCATCGAAGAATAGTGCCAATTGGCTGGTTTGTAACCTGTGTAGTCCTTTAATGAGGCGATCACATGATCAATTGCACCGTGGAAAACAAAGCAAAACATCCGCTTAAAAGGAAGTCACAAGGTTCAAATTGATTTGATGAGAGTAGATATGATACTGATGAATATGTTCAACGAGCATTTTAGACCTTACTGAGATTCGTGATGCCAAGGTTAGATTGACTTTCCTTCAACTCTTGTCATTTAATAACCTAACATTTGTAAAGTGATGTCCTGTCATCTATTGGGACAAATGAATGTGACATCCTGATATGTTATTATGTAAATGAAAATTACTCCACCAAAACAAACTGACAAGAAAAAAAATCCAAAACAAGAATGACATTTATATGGGCCTAACATCAGAAATATAATTTTATTTTTTAAATTAAAAAAAAAATTTGGTTTAAAAAAAAAAAAAAAAAAATTTGCATGCATTATGGTAAGGAGTTGGATCCTTCATTGTTTACTTCATTATTTACTCAATTGTTTACTTCATTGTTTACTCAATTCTACAGCACTGTTAACAAATATCAGTATGTCCACATTTGATGTTATTCTTTGAGTTTTTCGATTATGTTATATGCTGAAATGCTGGGATATTTTGGCAACAAGAAGGAAGCAAAGTAGGAGTTACTTTCAACTATATTTCCTGCTTGTCATTATTTTTGATGATGCCTCTTGCATAAATCTTAGATGTAAACACCCTTTTTTGAATGTAATACTCATTACAGAATAATCATATCATTATAAGAATAACTATTGTTCTTGAAACATTTCTGGGGGTAGAGGCTTCATTACAAGTTCCTTTAACATCTCAGTTCTGAAAATTGCTTATTTATTTCGTACTCTGGACTTGTGTAATGCCAGACTTTCTATGATATATCAAAATACACCTTTGTTGTACTTTTCATTCATCTTGACAACAATTGCAGCCAGGTTTTCCGATTGCATTCCTGTTTGGCCTAACCACTTCCTGACCTTGTTGACCTTTTGAACTGATTTTGAAAAATGATGGTTTGGAACAAATAAAAGAAATGTTGTAAAGTCAATTTCCTTTTGCCCATGAAAGAAAATGAGTACTCATTTGACATTGGTTGCCAAGAAACTTTCTTTCTATCATTGGAAAATTTTAAATGAAATTTGGGCCATATGGAACTTTTTGGGAACATTTTTTTTAGGGAATTGTTGTAAAGAAACAAAGACAATTGAACTTCAATTCAAATGGTATCTCAAAACCGTGGCATAAAATAGGAAGGTCAGAGGCGGAGATGGAGGGGGATGAGGGGGGGGGGAGGGGGAGGTGTAGAAGGATGGAAGAGGAGGTAAGAGGAAGATGCAAATCAACCAGTGATGGTAGGTCTAAAAGTCCTTTGTTTTAGCAAATTGAGTCAGCCAATCCCAGTATATCTAGATCTCCCATTTCTGGTTTTAAGTTGTTACTGGTTGAAAGGCATATGGTACCAACTTAGGACTGAATACATTGCATGGACTATGGCCTGTATTCTAATGATATACATTTCTTTTTCACCATTTTCCTAGAATTCAATGCTCACCTGTGGAGAAGACGAGAAGCGTGTCGTCCCACAATCCCGATGTTTTCAGTTGATCGATAACATTTCCGATGATTTCATCCATGCAAGCGATCATGCCTGCGTGGGTTCGCCTGTCTGTATCTTTGATAAAGTTATAGGGCCTGATGTACTGCTTGGGTACTTGTAGGGGATTGTGAACTGATTGTAAGGCCAGGTATAGGAACAGAGGCTGAAAAGATATGAAATTAATAAAACAAGAACAGAAAAATGACATCAATATCATCAACAAATAAATATGCAGCAATGATATGAGTTACAAAAATAATAATCATAATCATAATAAATTACATTTATATAGCGCTTAATCCATAGTTTCAAAGCGCTTTACAAAGTAGGAAAGAGACAAAGGAAACCAAGGGAAAAAAGAAACTAGGAATCAAACAGAAATGTTTTAAGTTGTCTCTTGAAAATACAAAGGGAGGGAGAGTCACGAACATGAAATGGGAGTTCGTTCCAAAGAGAAGGCGCAGCGACAGAAAAGGCACGGTCACCATAACGAGTGGAGGTACGGGTAAATGTCTAACCTCAGAAGAATCAACTTTTCGACAGTCTTGCTAGCAATTGGCAAGACACATTTATTGAACACTATCTGGAAATTTGAAAATTGTGACAAAGGCAATTTACCTGTAAACAAAATATGTGCTATCTTGAAGGCTGTTTATTCTGGTACGTAAACTAAGGGTGTGTCTGGCTTTCATTTATGCAGTACTTTTTTGGTTCTACTTGACATTTTCTTTTACCATGGTACATGGACATCTTTCTGAGTTATTCAAATAACATAATAAAACCAATGATAAATTCACACAGCGCCTTTCATGTTTGAAGTTCTACTATCTCCATCCATCCCATCTTAATCAACCAGAAGACTACGTCCTCCTACTCGTTCGTATGATCATATGAGTTCCACTACGGTGCTACTATGATGGTTTACGTCAATTATGGCAACTGCGTACGAAAGATGCCCTCCCATAAAACCCATCCAAATGTATACAATGTGCAAATTGCATTGTGTCTGTACACAGTGTATAGGTGCAGAGTACTGTTTGATACAGTAAACACAGTAGGTAATAACTAACCAATATTAATTACATACCAAAATAAAAATTGGACCAGTGGCTGTTTAAGGCCTAGCGTGGGGTATATTCTGCATTGTACAGGTGCAGAGTACTGTGTGATACAGTACACATAGTAGGTAAAATGGAACCAACATTACATACTACATACAAACTGGACCAGTGGCTGTTTTATTCTGGTGGGCCTCTAACATGGGGTGATGGCAAAATCTCAATTAACCAATGTATACAGGACAGAATATGGAAAATGAAGTAGGTGGGTGGCTACCTTTATTTTCACTAATTTCTTATCCCAGGCAGAGAAATTGTTTTGCTGCTCATGAAGAATTCATTGGTGTAACTTACCAAAAATGCAACATCCATTACTCATTAGGCTAATCCTGTAATGCGTCATTATGTTTGGGGAGTACAGCTGCTGCCAGAGAAGTTTACTTGTGAGACTGATTTCATACGCTATTACCCTTCAAGTTTAGTCTTAAGTAGTATTTTTACTACGATTAGAATCTACACGGTAGGCCTAGGCAGTTTCTGTTACTCTCGGCATCCCATACTTTCCGCTGATCACTTTCCGCACACAAATATCAGATGCGGAAATAACTTTTATTTTTCACTTGTAAACATGTACATTGTATGTTCTTCTGCAATTTTAGGAAACCAAATCCGAGATGATGAAAATAATCTGGGAAAGTATTAGAGAAAGTCCCTTCCCAACTTTAAATGTCCCATGACTTCTTCAGTGCCACCTCAATTTTATTAGGCCTAACATAACAGGTCTCTGTTGAAAGAGACCTAGGTATCTACATTGACTCATCTCTGCAACCTTCTAAACATTGAAATCTTGAAGCTGCTAAAAGAGGTAATAGGGTTTAAGGTATGATCAAGAGGAACTTCAGTTTTCTGAAAGAGGACATCGTAGTTAGGCTTTCTAAGCAGTTGGTTAGGCCTCATCTGGAATATGCTGTGCAGGCTTGGAACCCATATTTTGTTAAGGATAAGGAAGTACTTGAAAAGGTCCAGAGGAGGGCTACTAGAATGATTAGTTCCTTAAAGAGTGTTCCTTATTATAGGCGGTTACAATTGTTGAATCTCACCACACTGGAGCTTAGGAGGTTACGTGGGGACTTGATTCAGGTTTTCAAGATAGTGTATGGTTTTGACAATTTATCCTTTACCGACTTTTTCATGTTTGCTAATAGTAGTTGTACCAGAGATTGTCTTAAACTCCAAAAGTCACAAGTAGGATTAATATTCGGCATAACTTTTTTTCTAATAGGGTTGTGAATGAGTGGAACCGTTTGCCTGCGAAAGTTGTACTTACAAGTAATTTCAATGGGTTTAAGAATGCTTTGGACAAGCACTTTAAGCATTGTAATCGGGTCTGAGTCTTCAGTTTTTCTCTCTCTCCTATAGGGTCCTTGATGGGGACTTAAGTGTCCCTCCTGATCCTTTTTTTCTACCGTAAACTAAACTATATTGTTAGGCATAGTCTACATCAGGTTTACCACTGCCGTAA
>KN892017.1:9508-20222 GCA_000934455.1 Apostichopus parvimensis
AAAGGGAACCATTATGCTTTTGTATAACAGATAGTTTCACAAAACAATTCCAAATTTAAAGGAGCTATTTATGTAAGAATCTAACACTCTCTTTCATATCACCATTTTAATTTTTAGAATCGGGTTACATTTCAAAATTAAGCGAGAAACTTTGTGATTTGAATCAATTTTTTCTCGCTTGATTTAATTTTATGTGACTAAGATAAAAGCAGCAAAAGTGTCTGGGCAAAACAATTTGTTAAAATTTGATGGACTCCCTCAATTACTTCTTTAATGTAATGACTAGCTATGAAGGCAACGAGCTATTGTCTCTAGTTTCATCAATGTGTATTCACATTTTCATCAATACCTAACCAGCAACTACTCCTTCGCAACAGCGGAAACAATCAATCTTAATTTGACTTTACAAACACTGTAACTCATTATTTACTGCAAGGCGTTACGTAATTGCAACAATGCAAGTTGCAAAAAAGGAACAACCTACGCGACCATTACTTGACAACGAGAAAACGAAAAGGAAAAAGTCCCTCAAATTCCTTCAAAGGTCCATGCACTGTTATAAGTACTTATCAAAAGTAATCGTTAGGGACAATTCTCAGCTTTAGGAATTTCACTTTCCATATTTTTTATTGTTGCTAATACATTAAAATGTGTTGATAGTAAAAGTATTTGATCCTGAATGAATCATTCAACAATGATTAAAAAGTCTAAGTCATAGTAAAAATTTAAATGAAGTAGAGTTGTGCGTCATAGATGGTAAGTACATGGTAAGTACTGCATATGGTACCTTCACGTTGTTAAGCAAACAAGCCATCTTTTATAGGTCAAAGTTAATGATGATATCTTTGATTTTGCTCTGTGGTGTATTTGTCTCCTACGACTACGTGAGTTTGTTAAGTCACTTTGATCAGATTCTACCAGAATGAGACAACTGTAAAGGTCTTGAGTCAAAACAGTCAAAGCAAATGAAATAAGTTACCTAACTTGGCAGTCAGACCTCCTTGTGGCAATCTAAGCCCTCATAGCTCTACCAGGATTGAAAGTAAACGGCAAGAAGACAAATTTGACTTGTGAGTATATAGACTATCAAGAATATATATCAGATGCTACTGTAGGAGGCTCTCACTTTATAGTGGATGGGTTTGTATCGCATAATTCTAATAATGGTTAAATTATTTACATAAATTGTTCTTACCAATAACACCTTCTGTGGTCATGAGATCTTCCCATTGTTCTTGGTTAGTGATCTCTTTCTGCAAAGCAATCTGTTCCTTTTTTCCTGGCATCTTTTATTTTTTAATGTCTCTTCATTTCTGATGATGAAAACAAATTAAAGTATTTCCACATACTTAAAAGATATGCTTTCAACTTCAAAATCGTTCAGTGATATGGGCCTAGGCTAGTGTGTGACTCATTGTTGATTACCACTTGCAATTATGTTAGATTTCAGCAAAGGGCCGGGAAAAAAACGCTGAAAAACAGATATAACAGACAACTAAAGTAATTGCTATTTGTAGGCCAGCTAGACCGAGTTACTTGAACTGAAAACAATTGCTTCATTTCCAAAACAGTACTATGCCTAGACCAAAGCTTAGACTGTTACAGAGAAATGTATTTTCTTAAGTAGGCCAAGGGGCCTAGGTCTAAAGCCAGTTAAAAATTCTCTCTTCTGGGGCACTGGCCAAGTCTTAATGACTGTTCGGCAAGGAAAAACCTAATATTAAACATGACTGGGTTTAAAAGACGTGTCAATGTTCTTACCCAAGCTATGGCAATGGACAGACTCTAGGTATATCGGCCTAGATAAGATAAGTATGGTCGTTGTAACCGAACTCAAACCCGTGAGTGTCGGGTCACAGCCACTGTCGCGGAATGAGTAACTTACCCACAAGTGAATGGGATAGCACATACAGTTCATTACATGCATAATTGCAGTAATAAAATAGTACTGTAGGATAATCTCCGAACAGAAATTATCCTTCTTTAATCATTGACACAACGCCATTGTCGTCCAATATGATTTAAAGTACTTACAAAAGCGATGAAGCAGACACCAATCGTGTATTCGCCACCAAATATGCTACAATTGTCTTCGCAATGTAGGTACTGAGAAGATAATCAAAATTTGTTCTGTCGGTTGCCAAGTAAGCTTGTCGTCTAAAAGAAGGTCAAAGGTTGAACGTTGCTAAGCGTACAGAGATGTATGGATCTTCTACGTCACCTATTCGATCGGTGTTAACCGTTGCAGCAAGTTCGTAATTCCCTGGCTAATCGATTGGGTTTCGGTTTTTATTTGGTATAGGCTAATTATTCCTTGAAATTATCATATGTTTAGTGCCATCGTGGGAATTTTCAATATCGCTTTCGCACAGACAAGAATTAAAACAATTGTCTTGAGTTTTTCCTTTAATGATAGATAACCGGAAAATACAGAACAATACTTCACCTTTTTACTTTATAGGAGAAATAATAAGTTTGGAGACATATTCTTTCGAAAAATACCTAAAACTTTAATAAGCGCTTTCCTCCCACACACAAAACAGTTCCTTTCAATGGGATCGTACAATTTTATAATCTGCATATCTGTGAATAATGGGTCAGAACCTCAAAGAAAATACTTTTGGAAAATTTTATCAAAATTCTCATGTTTCTTCAGTTCCCAGTTTCCTAAGTTGTATTTGCCCCCCCCCCCTCTCTCTCTCTCCCTCCATGTCTCTTTTTGAAGTTCTCTTTCTTCAGTGGTTTCATTCTGAAATTCCAGTTTGCGGTTAATAATCTGAAATACTTTTTCTTGAAAGCGGTGGTTGGAGATGTTTGCCAAAACCCCTTTCAATATTCTGTGATGAATTTTGAAAAGAATAAATTAGAGGGCAAACCACGCGGAGTTGCATATCTCATCGCAAACACCCTTCATGAACAATAGGTTATGAGTTAATAATATAACATGTTTATTATTTACTGGCACCCTTCATTCATAAAGTCCGCACTGAACAAAAGCTATTTGTTCTATTGCCCTATTAGTTTTGACCTGTCTCCTATGTACTTTGATAATACTTAACTTGTGTGGGTTGCTCATTTAGTCAAAATTCATCTTTGTAATCATAGCAAAAAGTTCCTATTTTGCTTAATTAGACCCTTAAGCTTTCGTTTGATGATCTGCGTAGCTCAGTTTCTCATCATAGCACCGTTCTGCCAAATTTGAAAACAAAATTCGAGCGAGCCGTTTAGGATGACTTATAATGACACAAACTTGCATTAAAAATATACATTTGACCTTTGACATAGTGACTTCAGTTGTTATGGTAACCACATATTTGATAATACTTCAGCGACGTATTATACATATGAATGTTGCAATTCAATAGTTGAATGTTTGCCCTTGGTATTATACTTTTTAAGAAAAGTCACCCAAGAAAGAACCTGGGCACGAAAACCAAACCCATTGCGTCGGGACTGTGACTGTGTGATCATCGTCGGGTGTGTACCACCATTCACCTCGAAAGGGAACAGATACTACACATGATCTTAGCCAAAACTTCCCTTTCGCTTAGTTTGACCTTTGACCCCTTACCTTAAACGTTCTCATGTGTAACGTGTAACCGTACCCCTTGAGATGTCACAGACATACACACGTACCCATAACGTTTTTACCCCTCTCAAAGAATTAGACATCCACGGTCAACGTACCATATGGGGGGGGGGGGTAACCCGCCCGAGACTCCCTAATAAAAAAAATCATTTTACTATGACAACTTGGATAAACAAAATAAGAGTCAACAAAGAGAGACATATGATACTGTATATACATCTCAACTTCGCCCTTGTTAGTTATTGCAGCTAGTTAACACGGCTATGATAACAGGACGGAAGAATTACATGTTGACTTTTAAAACAGCTCCCGGTTAATTATAATATGTAAAGTGCTGATTTGTATGTTATAGTATTGTCAAGCTGTGTCTACTTCCCGATGTCTTGCATGACAGCAAAACGGAGCATTTCCTTAGATACATCAATTAAAGAGATACAGCATCATATCTTCTCAATGTGACAGCAGCAGTTTCTGTTTTGTGATTTCTATATACAGTGCCCACGAACCCTATGGAGTTTGTCCATGTTAATTCAAGGGTTTCCAACCGTACTCAGGCTGCAATAAGGTTGTAAGTCTTACCCACTTTGCAGATTTGTCCACCTATTGTTGCATGCATGCGGACTGGACCTGTCCAAAGGGCATTATGATGTACGTTACATGGAAGCCTTCATGCAGCAGGTTGGAATTGAATGCTATCAGACCGATGGGACCCAACGCAACCCGTTGCATACACATGACTGCATGTTTGTCACTTGTCACAAGAAAACAACTACGCATGCGTAGTTGTTTTCTTTCTGAGTGCGGGTAAAGAAGGTGGATGTGCTTCGATGATCGGCAAGACGCGCGCGTTGTGACAAGCAGATTCCAGGTTATGTAGCGTGATACCCCTTTCCCTACTCTAGTTTGTATAGCTATAGGGACGATTATTTTATTTCTGTGCTATTTTGTGTGTTATTTCCAGGTATGTATCTCTTGTCATGTTTATGTTAAAGTAATCAATCAGTCTGTTCGTGTAGCATGATATTAGTGATGTCTTCTAAGTTGGACTCGGTTTTATTTGTTCTATTTTATTCCCCATTGAGTTGTCTTACTTTAAATATGTTGACATTTGCAGGGCCACAATATAAGGTTTAATACAAACATATCACTATTATTATTCGTTCAGTCTTTGCTTTTCTTTTACAACCTTTTCTGTGATTTTATGTGTTTATTATACACACTGTTGCACGGAATCTAAATCCTTCTTCACCTTCGTCGCAAAATGCTAATTAACTCCAAGTTTATTTTTGTTCGTTTATCATATTCATCCGGGTATGAATAGCTAATCCATAGTATAATATTTACAAGGAAACGACATTTGTATCAAATTACCACAAAATTGCTTAGTTCTTCAACGTCTTCCTGTCATCAAGTATCACTCTTTGCTGTGCAGTGATTATAGTAAACATGCAAATTGATTTTGACGTTTCGTATCTATATAGATATCGCTATGCAGCTCGTTATTCTGGAAGAGGAAACTTGGTCTGATAGAGTTTGTTGGATTAAAGACGTCAACTTAAAAGACGGTGCTCTTCCCACGATATCAGGACAATCAGCCAATATCATAGGCTTAGAACCAGCCGTTTGGGCAAAGGTGAGTATTTACGCCTAAACATACAGGCATGCTAAACATTTCTTGATATCGATGCATTTGTAATAGATACAGCGTAAAAGAAAGAACACGAATATAGCACTATACGTAAAAATCTGAAACCGATAACCAATTGTGTAGGAGACAAAATCATATCATATTTCGTGCAAGAGGTTTTGTTGGCGAAGACATGTACGCCCACACCTACACAAACACACACACACACAATAGTGATTCTTCACGTGTTACTGGTGAGGAGCTAATTAATTAGGCTGTGTACTAATGAACTACGTACTGTAATGTTGGTCAGCTACTGTGATTGCTGAGCCTACGTGGTATTCAAATGTCCACCATGGGCAGGCGCTTGACTAATATGTGTGGTAACTAACTATGTTACTTTATCAATATATTTCTGCATTTACTCACTTCCCCTTTTGTTACGTCACTACTTCTTCTGGCGGAGATCGAAGAAGTGATTTACTTTAACATCAAATTCCATAGTAGGCTACAAACTACTTTTGTACTGATGCATTCGGTCTTCATGGGAAGTCATGGGTCATGGGCTTCCATGTTTGCGCACCGCTGATAATATAGCCTACACAAGTAACGTGCTGAATTATGACGTTGTCGAGTTATCAAATTTAAACATATCTAGTATAATTTGACTATCTCAATCTTCAGGTGGAAAGAAAAATTCTCCATGAAATCAGTGTTTCAAATATAACAATGCCAAGCTTGCCTCGCTCCCCATTTGTGGGATTTCTATTTGCCCCCGATTTGGTTTACCCTTCCTTCTACCAGCACTCATTGCCATGATTTTCAGTGTCATGTGAACGATAAATGTTGTTATACAACCTATTTTATGTAAGCATTTCCACGACACATCGGAAGTATAACAATCTCGATGTTCATGAACTAGTTATACCTCGAAAACCACGACCCCTCCACCGCCCCCCCCCCCGGCCCCAAGTTATATATTATGTCTGACTCATGTTTCATGAATGCGGGAGAATGGGGGCGAAGTGGATGGGGACGAAGGGGGAACATATTGTGTCCAGTTGTCCTTCACATTATAATATCATTTGTGGCATTACTTATCTTTTGTTACTAGCAGCTCCGATACGACTTTTTTACTTTGAAGTTTCGAGCAAAGTCTCTCTTTTGTAATTATTTTTTGTGTCGTTGTTGATGTTGTTGTTGTCGCAGTATTATTTTCGGAGCCGTACACGGTCCCGCCATCCTTCTTCTCGGTTTGGTCAAGACACATATTCGTGGTAATGTAGGCCTAATATGAGAAATACCCTTATGATGAGCCCATGTTAGCAGTTAGTTCCTTAACCGTCTAAATGTAGAAGGGGTTTTCCCTGTAATTTCCACAACCAGATTGCACTTCTATATCAAGTGGTTTTGAAAGGGGTTCTCCGATATGTTAGTCATGGTTGATCCTAACGTTCACCCAGTTGGGACAAAAAAATTTCTATACTGTAGTGTCATGTCCCACTTCAGAGCACTCGTATTGTCAGTTCGAGCAGTATGAATATCATGTTTATATCAGATCAAGGTTAGGAACTGTTTGTACTGTCAATACCAGTGCTTCGAAGCATGATATTTGGAGTACAGTTTAGAGAGGTATATTAGCATTGGGAAATTTTCCCTTCTGGCTGTAACGTTTTACCTTGACTTGCATATTCATTTCATGTATACTATACATGATGTCGAATGTTGTGACATGAATATAAGCGAATGTGATATTTCGATATCATTATTTTTTATTTCAAAGGTTAAAGTACTGAACTTGGTTGTTATCAACCTCACTCAAAAGGTTCTACATTGGACTACATGTCGTTCTCAAGATTGTATCCAAAGAAGAAGTTACTATGGCAACGACGGAATTAAGCAACGTTGTAATCATACGCACAGTGGTATGTCGTATATCTGGTTACGTTATACCTATCATTAAGTTTACCTTACCCGCTCGACACCTTCGAAACATGAACGGTGTTCATGATGTATACCCAGACTTGACGTGACGAAAATCAGGGGGGCGAGGTGGGTGCGTAACAACCCCGGGACCCGGGGTCAATTAGGGGGCAGGGCAAAATGTGTGATAAAGAGGTAAATATGAAGTGTGTTATCTTTTTTTATAGTAAACTAAGTATATAATAGAAAGTGCAAGTTGGACCAGGTGACGTCATTGTCCCTGAGAGTCTGATCTGGCTCTCGGCGCCTCTGTGTATACTCTAACATTTGTCTAACTCCAAAACACCACCGTGGTCGCCTATAAGTCGTTGACTACCTGACTATGACAAAATATACTTTGACAAGACCCCCAGCCCCACCCCAGCTCCCCCTCCCCTCTGGGAATCAAATAGACTTAAATTCGAAAACTGGTCACTTAATAATGATCTGCTGCCATCCTCAGAGAATCTTTACACACTGAGACATTTGTGTAACTGAACGCTCATCAATGTATGGAGACATATCGAAGGCTCAGAGCCTTCAGAAACGTAATTTTGAAACACAAAAATTAGCAACCTTCTAGTATGCTAATAATTGGCCCCACTACTGTTCATATTCACCCTCTACTCATGTCCCCTCCCACCAACCTCATCCCCAACACCCTCAAGCACTCGATCCACTTACGTATAAGCTTTAACACTTATATTTAAGTATATGCTTTAACACTTACACGTATAAGTATATGCTTTAACACTTACACTTAAGTATATGCTTTAACACTTATACTTAAGTGTATGCTTTAACACTTACACTTAAGTATATGCTTTAAAACTTACACTTAAGTGAGTGTTTCTCTTATTTCTGTTCGTAATATAATAATAATAATATCATTAATGTATAAAGATGAGATACAGAGACATTTATTATAGTGTATAGTAAGTCATGTGCTCAGTTATTCCTTTTACAGTCCAATTAGACAGTGAAGAAATGGTGCGTCAGTGTGACTTTGAAGATCTTCTGAAAATTACCAGGCAGGCTTTACAGTATCCATCTGATTCGCCGAAACTGTTGTGGGAAATGTTTCGTCTTCTCCATCTGCATATCCTGCCTCTCATCTACTTTACAAAAGATGAAGATGAAGCAGAGGTCGATCGGGCGTTAGAAAACCAGGTTTGTAGTAGTGACCACTCCCCCTTCCTCCCCTCCCGTCCCCTTCTCTCTCCTCCCCTCCCCTCCTACTTCGCACCCCTTCCCCTTCCATTTTCGTCCCTCTCTCTTTGTCTTTCTTTTGACTAAGATGGTCAGAGAGAAGTATTTGGTTAAAACCATGGGCCCACAGAACCAACCAAGCTCTAATGATATCTAGATTTATAAAGATGGAGCAGGTAGAAAAGGGAAGCTGTTCTAGTCTAAGCCTTTAAAGGACGCATACCATTTAAAGTACAAAATAGGGCGGACTTCTTACTTTAGGGGGGGGGGGTGGAGGACGGACGGACGGACTGGATGGAAATGCATTCTTGGCTCGGATTGAACCATTGGGACGCCTTTTGAGAACCCCTGCTATAGTGTTATTAAAACTGTCGGTATATATACGGCACGACACGTTATGTGTAATGTTGGCCTGTGTGTATAAAGATCTGTCAGTTCATACGTGTAATTTTATATTCTTTAGCATATAATGTTGTTATATCACTATGGGGACTATGTCCACACAGATAAATACGTTTGGTTGACCGTGGCATGAACTGTTAACATGTTTGTTTTGTGTTGAGTGAAAGCAATATGGTATCGATCACACTCTTTAAGTCTGTATTTTCTGTACTATTTAGTTTCATTGTTTCTTTCTTACTTTCTTTGTTTTATTTGTAAAATATAGAACAAGGTTCTCAGAGAGATTGAAAAAATGCTCGACGAAAAAAGTGAAGAGAGAAGATTGTTACAGAAAGAGCTTTGCTCAAAAAGACAGATTATTTGTAAAAAATTGGAAGAGGTAAATATATGTAGATTAATAATAATATAATGACCATTCCTATATTCATTGAATCTGCTATCCTTTGGAAGGGACTTCCGATTTTTATTCTTGTTTAGAATATTTGTATAAGAATTAAAAAAGAAAAAAGATTACAAATATTCTTTTAATTACAAAACTATGTAATTACAAACATTATTTTATGATTGCAATTTCGCGCATGCGTGTCTCTGTAGTTTATAGTCACGTGATACAAATTCAACCCGTATCGCATTAAACGCACAGTATGGGGCGTACTCAGTACATGTATAGTTTTGGAAAGGATAGGAGAGGATTCACTCATGTTTCTCATTTTCTGTGAACGACTTGCTGGGCAAGAATTTAGTCCCCTTCCAATATTATGTACGCCTATAGTTAATGGATTAAAAGTAACCTGATTCTATTGATTAGATTTTCTTGTTACCCTGGTAACTACGTCTTCTACTTTGCGCATGTGCAGTTACTAACATTAAACGGCTTGATAAAGTCTATTTTTAGCGAACATTTATCATCTCCTTACCTCATTTCGCAGGACGGTTTCAATCTTGAAGACTACTGCAATGAATTCATTACCATTTTAGAGGGCGGTCTGAGTGAAGATTTAAAGTCTGCTTTCACAGAGGTAAGAAAGACTAGACAGTAAGTGCGGCCGTGACAAACATTTTGTCAATCAAATGTTGTGTATGCCATTTGTTGTTGTTGTTGGTGCTGTTGTTGTTATTTTTATTGTTAATGTTAATGCAACGTTCACTATCCAAAAAATTGCTTCGAACACAAGATATTGATAATTTATTTACAATAATAATTGCCACAAATATTGAATACCTCGAAATCCCCGAAACTTTTTTTTTTAAATCTAGTTGGTAGACTGGTAAATACCAGGTGATTTAAACGATTGTTGGGAAGAAGGATTACGTCATAGGGTTCAAGGAAACGATATTGCACTATTCCATCGTGAATGCACAAATGAATTTTATAAAGTGTAGGCTTCTATGGACCTGGTCTTCAACATGTTAGTAAAGAGTATAATCAGGTGCTTTAAGACATGATTTTGTTTATATCAAATGTTGTTGTACTGCATAACCTTTAGCCACGTTCGTGGCTCCTGTACATCGGTATTTGAAATATTCACGTATCTTTGCCTTTTATAAAGCTGTTCTATGTTTAATTGCACAAATATATACAAATATATAGCATGTAATGTTCTTTTTCACAGATTGATAGATTTTGCAGTGAAATTGAGGAACTGAATCAGATGGAGATTAGATCTAAAGGAAAGACAAATTTCGATGAGACTTTAGAGAGGTAAACTCTTCATTTACAGACCGGATTTACCGATAGAAACCTTAAAGGGAAGGGATAGTGAGGTGGTAGTCAGTGCGGCCGTAACGATAGGTGTGTCTCTCGGGTATCGTCAATGTAAATATCTGCTGAATCACTTTAGATTGGATTTTATATTACGTGGTATCGTTTACCTAAATTGAATATGAGCTTATTAGGAGATGTCACACTTAGCACTGTGGTGTGG
>KN892018.1:0-16566 GCA_000934455.1 Apostichopus parvimensis
CGCTTGGAAATAGTTTCGTACAACGGAAGTGCCGATAAATTAAAGACCGCCGTTAGAGCATTTTGTGAGAAAATTTCACCAACAAAATGTGACAAATGTCAATAGGTAGATGAGAGCGCAATAAAAAAAGTCAATAATCGCGAATAAGTAAAAAATGGTAAAAAGCTGAAAAGGGCGCCAGCAGTCCATTTGAGTCCGTCAGGGGGGCATTCGCCCCCCCTGACTATATGGACGCTCCGCCACTGCCTGATGAGTGACCTGATTAATCCACTTTGGCTTCGGCTTTGAGTACAATGTTTCTGTATGCTGCTGTGTTGGACGAATCTAAACGTAATAGTTATTACTGACATTACGATCCCCGTTATAGGCATTGCTGACTTTGCAATCCGTGGTCCCCCCCCCCCCCCACAACTTTGCAAGGTCGGTAGGAGTGATTCCATAGTTTTACGTTTCGGGAAATCAAGAAAGTTTCCTACGAACACAAATTTCAAAACACTTTGATCAGTAGTTTGATCAGCTACAACCCTTTTTTTCTCTCAGTAATATTGCACAAGTTTGGAAAAATTGTGCATGGCCAAGGAATTCAAGAAAGCTGGCGTAATCACGACAACAACCAAACACAAACTGAAAGAGTATTTTACGACATCGATGACAAATCGAACAAAGGAAAAAAAAATATCCGCTTGGTGTTACCTATGCTGTTTTTCTAAGTTAATAACAATAACTGCTGGCACGTTAAGTTTGATTTATTTCAATCTTCTTATTCTCTTCGTCTTTCTTTTATTTTTATTTTTAGTTGCCTTGATTCATTGAACCTTAACCAAGCACAAACCAACTGTGGGCAAAGAACAAGACACATCACATAGCTGGCATAGTCCAATCGAACATTTCCTTAAATGGTAAAGAGAAATTGGAATTCCCAAGTTACACGACAGGTTTTGTTTAAATTTAGCCTCAAAATAAATGCGACTGTAACAGAATCGAGGCAATGACAAAAATAGGATTGCTGGAGTAGCAATCAAAGGTTAAAATATTGGGAGTTATTACAAGTTACAAACCTTTATAATTTCTTTTATGCTATGCCTCTTTTTTATAATACATAGACAATTCTGTGATAAATTAAAGTATCTTAAATTTAACATGCTTTGGAGACCAAAGTTCAGTGATTTCTTTTGGAATTTATTTATTCAAAAAATATCATGGTTGGTATTCCTCGGCTTAGTGGAATGTGGAGGGAGAGGGGAAGAGAGGTGCCAAGGGGAGGGACCGTGGAAGTTTAAGTGATCTGTTATCTGAGGTCATGAATGCACAAATGACACTATTAAAGATTTCCTGTGGGATTGTCGGCTCCTTGCTCATTTGGATACTTTGCCCCTACCCCCCTTCCCCACCCCCTTGGCCCTTTCCCTGAATTCTCAGTTGTAAGAGAGTGGCACAGATTAATAACACATAAGGAAATGCTATTGGAAGAACATACAGCCCACACTGGCGGCTTCTTTAGGTATCGGTAGGTTTAGTGCACGTGCATATCTTTCCCGAAACGCATGGCTTCTGTGCGTCTCCTTATTCTGCAGATCAGAATAAAATGTTACGACCTAAAAAAGAACAAGTTTACCGGTAAAACTTGTGAGAAATTATGACTGAAATCCCACATTAATGACGACAAACATATCTGTGGATGTAACGCTTGATCTATGAGGAGCGGATTGCAAAGTCAGCAATGACTGTAACATGGATCGCAAAGTCTGTAATTACTACTACTGTCAGTATTCGTCCAGCACAGTAGCATGCAGAAGCGTTGTACTCAAAGCCGAAGCCAAAGTGAATTAATCAGGTTCACACATCCGGATTTTATGCATGCTAAGTTCTTCAATACCGCCCTCATTACCTTTCGGGGAAACATTTCATACTGTTTAGTTTCGATTAAGAGATGTCACCCAAGATAGAGCCTGCATGGGCATGAAAATCACACAAATTGATCCACTCTCAACACATAGTCCCCTTACATCAAGATTGTAACCATAACAACAGGATGATGCTTCCATAGCCACTCCCTGATGTTACATACATGTCAAAGTGAGTAATGTTTAAGTCTCACCTGAACTGACCTTGTGTAGATGTCACTGTAAATAGTTTTACCACACAGTAAACATTATACAGACACTGGCATTGAAAAAGTGTGGGAGAACTTGACCAACCCTATGATATAAATGGAACAGTCTAAAAAGATATTCCTGGCTATCACATCTAGGAGATGATCCCATTTTACATGTGGTGGTAAGATCTGACATTCCAAAGCTATTGTGTGCAACTACAGAAGCAGAACACGGTCTCCTATTGATCCCATAGTAAACATTTCTCGTTACAGGGAAGAACCAAAAGCAAGGTTTCAACTTTAGAACTAACTTACAATAGACTGACAGAATTAAAGAGGCTCATTACCAGTTGAACTAAATAAATGTTACTTAATGACGAAAAAAAGAAGAATAATTCAATAAAAAAAGGGCTGAACAAAGGATTGAAAAGAATTAGTTGGCCATTAAAATCTGAGTGTTACCTTGTCACCTTGTCTATTACAAGATGAGGGGCCAGTAGCTATCCTAAATATCGGCCAGAGTTTGTTTTTCTGTCTTTTTGGGCAAGATTTTGTCACACACCTGTTGCTTCCTAAGAAATTGTGATACTGCGGGTATCTGGAGGCCTTTTTGGAATCCTTCACAAATGTTACGGATCTGTTTGTTTGCATGTTTTTCTCCTAATGGACACGCTCAAATTTGGGCACCATACTCATCATGTTTTATTTCTATAACAAAATCTTAATCCAGAGGCCACATTCCCCAGCCGTTTTTCTGCCGTAAAACTATACCAGAAAGTAGTCTGACTGTAAAGTTGGCTGTACATTTAAGTCGCAAGAATCTTTGCAGATGCTTAAAGAAAAGTGGTTTAAAGATATAAACTGAGATTTCAGTTAAAGTAGTTCCAAAGAGAATTGCAAAATATTTCTGTGTTTGTAAAGGGATAGTACATATACTGCCAAATAGAATATGTGTGAGTGAGTGCATGGGCAAGTAGTAAATTCGTAAGGGTCAGCTTCTTCGCAAACTGTTTACATCGGTTGCTAGGCAGTGGTATGCGATGATATAGGAGGGGGTGTAGAGGGAGGTATTCCTCTCCCTCTCACCATCCCACAACATTGTGACCATGGATGTTATACCAGACCACAAGTCACTGTAGTATTATGGCAATAAGAAGGATTATTAATTTTTATACACACCTAGCTACAACAAAGATATTCAATTCGGTCTGTTTATGGACGTAACTAAAGGCATGTGGACATTCCCACGCAGTAGTCAATATGTATCACTGCAATGGTTGTCAATGAACAAAGCTAGATAAACACGAGTTGAACTCGGCCAATAATAAGTGCAAAGAACCCATTCAATAAATATCATATCTTTTGACAATATCTAACAATAAACACCTAAATAGGAGAGCAGTACTTAGCCAATTTTCTCACCATTCTGCCATTATTTGTAACACAAATGAAATTTAAATACAGGTAGGTTCAATTCAAATGCTTTTAAGCAGCTTTTATTGAGTTGAAATTGATAACTATTTTCAATGCTAGTCTGTAGTTGAATCCCTATAACAAATTACCTCAAAAAATTTTGTCTAGTCACTTGACAAGATCATATCAAGTAGTGAAGCAAAAGTCCAACAATTTTGAAATTCGAAAATTGTTTTTTTTACATAGTGTTTTATGTTACTACTGTGAAAAGTGGATCCGGCCGACAAAATATTGAGGATCGAATGATATTCATAAATTTCTCAATCAATTACATTCATTTGGTGGAAAAAATATAAAAGGATGTCTAAGGTTGGTAAGTTGCAATCTTATTTTACGGAAAGCTCTTGATATGTTTGGAAGAAACTTAATTTGAACATTCAACAAGCAATTTAGGTATCAGATAATCCAAATAACCCAAAATGACCAGGCCAGCACTTGCAGAAATGATGCAGTTGCCAAGTACCTTTCTCTACCCCCTCTCCTCCACCCCCCTCACCCCCAAACACACACCACTAACATGAAAATATCGTCACCTATAACTGCCCCCTTTTGAATCCACCATGCCAAACGCTTCATATACATTCACTATATATCACAGCAGTAACTATTGTGCCACCCTAATACCTACTAAACTTCTACAAAAAAGCATAAAACAGTACAATTTATAAATGTTAAAATAACTACTGAACTATATACTCTACAGTACATATCATAAAGTTCAGTTTTCTGTACAAAAGCTTGTTGACGGTTGAATATTGTACAGGCTTGATATTAAAGGAGCAAAATTAAAATGCAAAATATGACGACAAACTTGTCTACTTTGGATTACATATTCAGAATGTATGATAACAACTGGCCGAGAAACATTAAGGCATGTTTCTTTCATGTAACTACATTTCCTGTATCTACAGCAGAGCTGTTGCTACAAACATCGAGACACTCGGGCAATGTTCCACCCTTGTACAAGCTGACATAATCACAACATTCAAAGAGAGAGGATTGTACACGACCAACCAAGAAATTGAAACATAAAATAATCCATCATTCACATACTGTAAATAAGAAGACATAAGATCCAAGATGAATTTAACAGTTGCACGACAAACCGATACTTTGGGAAATTTTTGTCCCCACATCAAAAAAATAGCCAGGTCAAAAAGTTCAGAAGGGCTTACATTTTGTCCATGAAAATATTAAAATATCAAATATGATTTAGAGGTCGGTAAAACAAAGAACAAAACTTACTTGTTCTTCTTCCTTGTCGCTGTCTAATATATTTCCCATCTTGGTTTTTGGATCAGTTTTCTCTAGGAATGTTCCCGAAGTTGAATCGACTACGACGGACGGAATGCGATCGCGAGAATGTGCTTTAGGATTGCCACTAGTCCTACTCTCCTCTCCGCTTGCACTGTATAAACTCCTGCTCTGTGAATTAACGCTGAAAGCCTCACTGTTGGATACCTCTGAGTCCTGTGCGGCATCAATTGACGCATTCACGGTTCGAGTGGTCGAGCCTGGGAGCAGCGATGAATGGCTGACCCCGAACTCTCCTGTATCGACTGTTTTTGAGTTACCAGCTGTTGCTTCGACGACAGCATTTGTATGAGTCACATGGCGTACGGCTATACCACTGTCGACGTTCACGCGATTCTCCTCTCGATTTATATCGCCGTCTCCGGCACTGCCAAACAAGTTCTGATCTAGACCTGGCTTGATACCAACGGTTTGATTCCGTATCTTTTTCTGGTTCGACTTTGGGGTAGAGGATAAAGGTCTATTAATACCGTCGTCATTTATACCACTGTCATCGTCACCGTTGCTGGCGACCTCCGATGAGAGGATGACGTCGGTGTGTTGGAATGCTTCCCTCTTGGCACTTACCACCTCATCCTCCGGCCTCCTCTTGCAGTCATCGTGAGAGACAAGACTCTGGCTCTGCAGAGACAGGTTCAACGAGGACAAGTCTGCCGAAGACCAGAGATCATCTTCCTCCGCTGTTACTATTAAAAGGACGAACCAGAACAAACACAGCGGTTTAAAAAAAAAATTGAAGTGTCTAAGCAAACAGGGTGTTTTTAATTACTCCCTCATAGTTCAATCCCATGATGCACCTGGAAAATAACCATGTGAGCTATTAATAATCATAATGAGATATGTATGCGTCTATTGACTTACATCACAGACTGGTGGTATAAAATTAGAATTGGCAAAAGACGACTCTGGTGCGTGAAGAGTGATAAATACGCATGCTGTCATAGGAATTGAGGGACAACCCCCCCTCCTCTACCCCCCCCAAGGAAAGGTCATACGAGAATGGCAGAAACTAAGATGCAAGGTTTATAGGAATGCTATGTAGTTTATATCTGAAAACATAGTACATGGAATCTATAATATTAAGAGATTATTATCTGAGAGCTGCTACTTTTATAACACACAATTGATAAAGTACAAACTAATGTCAAAGCATGGAGCTGCTATTCTAAAAGCTTCCTGGTTAATGGATTATGTTAGGAACACACTATCTTGAAGGAAACTTCTCCAAAACGGGAGATATATTCATATTTGCTCCCTTCCCCCCCCCTCCCCCACCTCCTACATCTTCGTACCATGTATGTATAACACTGTGGCGTGGACTGAGAAATATTCCAATTCAGATAACTATGTCTGCATCAGATATTCACATCAATGTTAAGTTTCCTAAGATATAGGAAGGCATCTCTTTTAGCTGGTCACAGGTGGGAAAGTGCTTGGAAAGGAGAGGTGAGGGGTATAGGGGTATATACTGTCGGGGTACTCATGCCTGTGAAGATGGCTTCATCTGTCCTATAAAAAGGTTTCATTTGAAGACCTTTATCAAAAAATTAATCTCGGGAAGGTTAAAAATAACCTTATAAAATGCCCACCCAATTTCCTCCTAATATCACTGCATATATATCAAATTTTATGAGGCCATGGAGAAATTTATTTGACTATTGCTTGCCAGAGGCGACCAGTACCAAAGGTGAATGTAAGTCTGTATTATGAATTATTGTATAAGTTTACATCAATTCCAGCAGATAGATGTTGGGTTATCTTAATCTAATGCAATATACTTACAATGCTGAAATGCATCTTACTTATGCAAATATCTGAAAATTGATAAATCTGCTTTCTTCACTAATGAGTGACATCATTTTAATAACAGCTTATATAATATATTTATATAAATATAGTACTTTGCATCAAAGTGAATTACATCATCACTGCAGTTCACCTGAAAATATTTTTGTCTTTCTTTATCCAAAATATTTAACTCACTTCTTTACAGAGGAAAGTAATATTTCTACAAAAAAGTACAAAAAACTATACAGAACCTTGAAAGCTAAGGCAAAACATTAAAAAATATGTCAGGTTGCAAGTAAAAATCAACAAGAAGATTATAATAAAGAAGAAAAGCTTTTGATAAACTTCTACCTATATGACATCATAGACCATCTAGGAAATGGGGGCGGGGAGGGGGGGGCCATTAAGCAGTCAAACTAAGGTTACATTTAATTGACCATATCTCATCTTATTGTACATATAATATATTGAGTCGGGTGTCTTCAACTAACTGTGTGGAATATTTTTCTGTACAAGTGTCCCATTGCCTGCTAACATCCATCCCTTTAAACATCTAACGAATCCTTATTCATTAATCATTGCTAATTAAACCTTCAACTACTGTTGAAGAAATGTAGGTGGGCGTGAATATTTAATAAGACAAAAGACCAGGGCAAGTCTAACCATGTATAATGTCTGGCCTATTATTTCATATTTTTTACTCAGTTGCTAGCAAATGCCAGTTCCAAAAAATCTTGTTGAGCTATATTTAAGCAAATTGCCACTGGCATTTTCCTTGAATTAATACAAAGCAATGTGTGTCTATAACTGGCAGAAAATGCCAGTCTGTGCATTTTTGGTATTTTTTTTTTTTTTTTCTTTGCTATTGACAAATGATGAAATAACTGGCAGGAAATGCCAGTCGGTGCATTTTTGGTATTTTTTTGTTTTTTTTTGCTATTGACAAATGATGAAATCCACTTGCTTGTAACCAGTAAGTAACCTAAATTTCGAGGCCAGAGTGCTAATCAAGTGCTTACACATTGAATGGTTGTAATAGTTATCTGAGATCTCTTTCAATACGGAACAATTTTGCAGATTTCATTCGCATTTCATATTTTAGTCTCAAAGATAATCCAACCATGTGCAGTTTAACCTTTCTTTCTACTGATAACTTTTATGTCTGTATAAAATATATTATTATAAGTCTATTGATACAAGCAAAATGCTAGAACTATATTTTCTTTAAAGAATAAAGATCTATATACTGTATATATTATATACTGAGCATTCCCCAAATGATGGTGACAACTGGGTACTTATACACTTTATCAATGAGCCTATAAACAGTCTACACAACTAGCACTATTAATAAGTTTCCCTATAAATAGCAATGTTTCATGCTGGTATTCCAAATATGTCATACTGGGTGGAGACAATAACCCATAGTGGGCAGTCAACACTTTACCAGCCTTCGAATCACGTAATTTTTTACACCATTTTTACAAGTCTCTGTAACCCCAACAGGTGTTCTGGATATCAACAAAAGCCTGACTCCTCCCTGATGACAAAACCTGTGTACTCTGGCTAACGAGCGAGAATAATTCACCTATATTGTCGCAAATCTCAGTTAGCATTGTTAGTTTTAATGAATTACAGGCCGCTCAACAAGGCCGGGCTCAATCAGGTAAATATTGACCGATGTGTAATATTTCCAATAAAAAAAAACACATGAATTTTTGAAAGTAGGATGTATGACAGGGTTTGCCTCCATTTTCTTTTTTTCATAAGAAAATAAAGCTTTTTTTTAAAAAAGAACCATGCCATGTGGTATCAAGAAGACTGACAATGCCAAGCAGTGAAATATCATTTGTCCACAATCTCTTTTCTGTTGCAGGTGACTCAGAACTTAACTTTTGCATGTAAAAAACTCTGATTTCACTTTTCAGACAAAATCAAGAGGAAGGGGATAGTTGTTTAACTGAATAGTTCATCAAAATTTTTATGATTAATGTGACACAGATTTCCTTTAATGAAATTCAACATTAAAATCATTCTGTTAAATGTTACCGTTTCTAGACAGTTTTTGCGACGTACCCCTTAAAATATTTTCCGCCTCCTATCAAGGGTCGGGATCCAGTCTACAAATCACTGTTCTATGTTACATTGACCAATGACGGGAATAAAAACTTATAAAAAAATTAAAGAACAGCAACAGAAAATAATGAAAAAAACCTAGCCAATTTTTTTTTTTTTTTTTTTCCCATTTATGTTGTACTTATAAAGACTGGCAAATCACAAGGCCAAAGGTTCATTATATTTCCCACAAGTTTCTCACAAATGACTACATCACTTGAATGCTCTCCAGTAGATGGAGGCACTATTTTCTGCCACAAAATACCACCTTTTCAAATCGAGCAAGTACCGTGATGATTCAAAGAATTCCTGAACACTAGATTAAAGACCGACTCTTTCATGTCCCGTATTCTACAGAGCTAAATGACTTTTATATACCGTACAGTTTTATACACAAATAATGAGTTAAGGCCATCAGTATTGGCCACAACTCAAATAATGGTTACTCATGCTCCAACTTCAACAAGCATTTTATTACAAGTCTCAAAGCATTCTTCCTCCCTGAGACGACATATTTTACCACTCATGACTCAAAATAATTTGGAAATTTGAATTCAGAACCACTGGGAAGTTACTTTCCTCAAAACTTTCTTGGCACTTTTTTTTCAATTAATTTGGGAACAATACTGCCTGCCCTTTAATTATATACGATATGTAACTGAATGAAGTTCTTAGAATGGGCCGATGACTGATGAGTCCTTTGTCCAGTTAAATATCTATATCAATAGGTTTTGTCTTTAGTTTCAAAAGGAAAAGATCATAATATCATCACAAACAAGAACCATTTCAGAACAACAGGACTTCGAAGTCATCATATTTAAGCCTGTTATTGCATGGCTGTTTCAAGGTTCAGTAAATCTGCAATTTTTTTGCCCTATGATATAGCTTCTACAGTACAATAAAACATACTGGAGAGTTTTATAATGCTATTAAAGGATCTATGCCAGACTGGTTCAAATTTAGCAAATCATTAACAAAATCAACACAGGATTAAATTTAATATTGTATTAAGTAACTCGTCAAAGAGCAGATGCCTTCATACAGAAAGATATATCGGTAAAAATGTCAGATGAAAATTTAATAAGTTCAATTTGTGAACATATGTGTACAGCCTTGGTAGGTTTTTTTTTTCAATGTTGCTTTTTATCTGTCCTGTTTGTATACTTCTAATTGGATTGTTTACTTGTTTTTTTTTACTTTTTTATGTTTCTTTTCTATTTCAGTTGTTTTGTTAGTTTACTTGTTTGGTGGTATATATACATATTTTTTGTTATTTCTGTGTTTGTTGATTGATCTATTTTGTTTCTTAAATTGTTTATTTATTTATCTGTTTCGTCCTTTCCAATATTTTTTGTTCTTTGTTTATTTTGTCAAAGTACAGCCACCAACTCAGTCAATCATGTCAAATGATCATCTATGTAGCACAAATTGCCAGTTTGTCTGTGAATGATTTTTAGTTTTACAATTGCATTGACAAGGACATCCCTGTACACAGCGGCCAAACAGTTATTGTTCATGTATTTACCTATATATGTTTCAAACAAAGGATATTACCAAGATGAATTTCGGTCAAAATTGATATGAAATGTATAGCACCTCAGAGGAGGTTTCAAGTTATTTAGAATGAAGACCTGGCTTTATTTGCTTAGACAATAATATGATTACATAAATTTACTTTATAGCATATTATGGGGAAATGCTGCTGCTTATCAAAGAAAATGCAGACAAATTCTTTGAAGTTAGTTCAAGTTACGTTGTGCTATTTGTTTACATCAATGAATAACAACTTTTAGCGAGTGCACATATACGTCAGGAGTGATGCTAGTTGGGAAAGGCTTTGGGATTAAGAAGTAATCAGACTTAGGATAAAGGGATACAGGAGGGGTAGGATGGAGCGATGGGTAGATTGGGGGATTGGGAAGTGGTAGGATCAAGGAGAGATGGTGAAGGTAGAATAGTTTCTTAAGAAACATAGGCAGAGCTCTGTCAAAGGTCTATATTTTGCATTGACTATTAAATTAGA
Organism: Apostichopus parvimensis; assembly: GCA_000934455.1. Lineage (NCBI taxonomy): Eukaryota > Metazoa > Echinodermata > Holothuroidea > Aspidochirotida > Stichopodidae > Apostichopus > Apostichopus parvimensis. The sequence goes on from KN892018.1 coordinate 10,809, forward strand.
TTATAGATGTTATTAAGTGTTAAGAAAAGTAAATGAATGATTAGTTTCTATGCAAATCTGAACAAACTGAACAAGGTGACTATAATTGGGAAACTGCCTGACCGTCCTGATGTGAAATCTCCCACAAGTTCACAGTAATTTGTTCAAGTACTTCATAATATAACATTTACTAAAACTGGATAGAAAGGTTTTAGATAGCTGCTTCAAAAATAAAAGATTATAAAGTATGTTAACAAATAAAACATTACAAGGTAAACATTTGCTTTATAGCGAGATTACACAATGGAGACTCAGTCATTTTTATTGACACATGGCAGTTTCTAGACATGAGATCCCACAGTAGCAACCAACACACACAATCAAATTCATGATAATAGAGGGCAGTATATCACAACTAACATATTGAAAATGCTAATATTCCACTATTTCTAAATAGCTTGCATGCATGCACAATTACTTCCAAACACAAAGTGGTCGTTTTAGAGGCAACACAATAAAATGTAAACAAAATGTTACAGAAACGATCAGAAAACAGGGTTAAAAGATTAGAACTTGTAAACATACTTCACACACATGTACACACATGCACAAAATATACTCAAAGTATACTCAAAATCTCAAGTTTTAGGGAATTTCCACTTCACACTTGTTGGTCCATTTTCTTCGGTATCAACTTAACAAACAAGGAATAGTCAAGACCATTCTTCTGCAGTTTGGCCTGAATTAACTGCCCTTTTTTTCATATGATGAAATTACAGAAACCTACATCCTAGTTTAATTTTACCTCTCCTCCATTCAAGGAGAAATCGGTAAATCTTCATCACAACATCTTTTGAGCATGTGAGAATACAACAGACCACCCAGGGAAACAACTAACAGGTGCTTCAGATGTCTAGAATACTCTTTTAGAAAAGCCCAGTGAGTTTCATCAGGGAGTTGTTCATTCAACCCCTTCCTGCCACCCATAACCCTGGACATCATTGCAGCTGGGATTCCTATCTTACGAGTTAAAGGGTGTGAAGACTCGCGCAAAAAGAAATGTCTAATGCCGGTAATTTGACCTAATTTTCGAATGAGGTGTAACAGAAGTGTTAAACACCACCATCGATCCCAGAAAATACACACAGAGCTTGCTACCGTCACTTGCAAGCAACAGAAAGTTAACTATTTCGGAAGGCCGCACGTGGTTTGGGGCGAGTCTTCAATGCCTTTAATGTAATACACAGTCAATCCAAATATGAAACATGTATATTGGTTTAATACTTCAAACTATTAAGTTTCTAAATTGCATGGATTTCCATTCCATTTTATTTAAAAATTAAGCATTTTTACCCACAAGTAAGTGTTGTTTAAAAGTGGAGAGCCCAAAAAAGGTCACATAGAGTTTGGTCCACGTAATGGCAATTAGAATTTTCCCAAGTGTAAAGAACAAATTTGTGGTGACTTGTCACTTCAGTGTATAAGAATAAGTTTGTCATGTCTTGGATGTGAAAACAAGCACTTTCAATATTAAACAATTTCCAGTAAACATTAGCACCCTGAACTCTGAATGGATCAAGTAGGGCAGAGGGATGAATGGAGGGGGGAGAGGATAGGAAGGGGAGGAGAGGGGAGGAGAGGGGAGGGGAGGATGGCTTAAGCTGCAAGTACATTATGTAGCCAGCTGGGCATCTGATTCGCAAACACTGATACTATAATACTACATTTCAGACGCAGCAAACATTTCAGTTAAGGCCATTGAATGCTTACCTGAAACAGTTTTAAACTCCTGATCGAGAAGGCCGGACTTGAAGAGAACATCGGTCTCCGACCAGGCCCCAAAATCATCATCAAAGCCACCGTTTCCATCGTCTGTACCATGAGAATTGTTCTTATTGGGAATTGCACTTTCCGTAAGATTATTGCACTGTTGAAAGACTTGATCGAAGGGCACCTCAGCTGCCGAAAGAGGACGCTCTTGTTCGGCGTGGATGGTGCCCGTCTGGTTACCCTGTATGATCGCCCCTTCTGCCTCCGCCGCAACATTTCCCCAGGGATCTGTCGATGGACCTGATGGCACTGTTGGGGATGGACTCCTCTCTCTGGCCTCCCAAGCCTTTAGAAATGGGTCCTCTGTTGTTTCCATTATCGGATGTGAAAGATCGACGGTTTGAATACTGAATGTCAAAATTAAAGAAAGAGAAATACCTTTACTTAAAATCCAGTGTAACAACCCACAGGGTATTAGGGTGATGCAGCACCTCACAGGAAAACACATTTATTTAATGATCCTCAGTACACAACAAGTTAAACCTTAAAGAAGGGGTTGCATGGGGATACCAGGCCTAGGTATATAGTGAGAACTACTAATAGGGTAAAGTTTATAGAATTAGCATAAAAGTGGGAATAGTGGGGGGAAAAATTTTTCATGTTAATTGCAACTGAGAAATGGTAGTATTTCCCCCAAAATGCACAACCGTGAAATCAAGACAGGCCTTCTTGTTTTTTTACATTAGGAGTGAATAAAATGAATTACATGGAATAAACTTTATTCCTTAATAGGAGAGAATAAATTAAATTAGAAGGTGTAAATTAAATCAATCCAGTCCTTCCTCTCCGGAATTCAAATTTGTGCGAATTTTAAATAGAACACTGGTTTTGTGAGGTAATTCTGAGAATCAAATGAAATGGTAAATTTTCTTACTTTAAATTAACTTTCATTTGGTACAAAAAATATCAATGTAAAGTTGTCTCAGTTCAGTCAATTCCAATTGTTATTTTGAGCAAAATTACTGACCAAACTTTAGAAAGCTGCTTGAAATTAATATTGTTGTTAAGACTACCAAATCCAAAACAAGAGATCATCCACAGGATTAATTGCTCTTCCTTCATAATACTTTTAAGTCCAGAGGAATGCTGTGTGGATTAACATTCATAGTTGATGTCTGTCAAATGCATTCCACATCAACTAAATCACCTTGAAAGAGACTATCATAAATCCAACTTTTATGGTTGTTTTGACACAAATTACCTTGTTTTCAAGCTAATTAAGTTGTTTGTCTTAAAAAGAGTCTTCAAAGAGTTAAAGAGAAATTCATATTTACAGTACAGTAGAATGAACAAACAACCATAAATTTTTAAACAAATTACACTGTTTACTTCAGACAGCCAGGGGGGGTGGACCAAATATTGACATCTGGTCAACAATAGACTAGCCCTCTCCTTCACCCTAAGTTTATTGACAATATCAGGGAACCACAAATATAAGTTTGACCGGAAAACCAGTTAAAACTCTCTACTGAAGCGTTGTTTTCTTGACAGTCACACATATTGTTTACTTTGTAATTAATCGATGTACTGTACACGCATAGTACCGTATATTACGACTGAACATCACATACTGTAGTACTGAGTACGATTTGATAGCATGGTATTATTCTCCAAACCAAATAAAAACTTTATACGATACTGTAGAACTACTGTTCTGTAAGTAGCATAAATTCCCAAACAAATACAGTTAACAAAGTTTGTTATTGTCATGATGGTATTAAGATAGATAACCAACCTAAATTGTAGCCTATTCATGGCAGAACAAATGCCTTTTAACAGATTACTACTGAACAATGCATAACCCTAAGTGACTGGAAAATGGATCTATCTGTAGGACAATAGTGTATTATGGTTCCATAGGTTAAAATAAAACAAGGGAGCAATGAAAAATGCATAGCTTTCATAATGCATTCAAATCAATTTCTGAACAAACAACAAACTATGGTACTTGTAAGTGTAGAAATTAGTTACAGTAATAATATAAACTGCAGTTAATCTGATCAACCTCACGTCCGACACTAATCAGTTCATTGCTGAATGTATTTGAGGCATTAGGAGATGAGCAGGGACGGGATGGGATTGGGGGTTGCAGTTCTCTCCCTGCCTCGAAGACGCTGTGTCAAAAAGAAAACCTACAGGTAGTAAAGATTACCTGCAGCAAAAACAGCAAAATATCAACTAATAGAGAAGATATATGTAGCGACAGTCCAGCAGAGCTCATTGTGTGCACAAAAGATTAATGTCCTCTACAAACTACGCAGCCTGGCTGCAAGATGGTACCATAGATCTACCAGTAGATGACAAAGCATAGATCTATTTAGTGACCTACTATGCTTTCCTTTAAGAGTACACTACACGGTAACTCAATACTGTGGCAATGCAGCTATTGAAGTAAATTTGAAGATATGCAGTACCATCTATGTAGCCAAATAATCCAATATGCCTGTATGCAGATTAATAGCTTGACTTGTGGCCAGAGGCTTAGGCAGCCAGCTGTCTTTTGCACGGTCGGTTTCGCAAAACGACGGCCTATTTTTCCGTGCACGGCTTGCAATATATTTTCTCAAGTTTTCAGTACTGAGTACGCAAATATACAGAGTTACATAAATCAGACAACGATGTCAATATTGTTTTGTTTCTTCTCTTACTTTTGTTCCGACTTTCCCAAAATTTACTGTTTACAATTGAGTGAACTTGCACATTAAACATCAACGCACGCGCAGAGTTTCTAGGGAATTTTTCCTTGCTCTGAGCAGCGGGACCCTCGACCTTTTACAAGTATCATTTTTTTCCTGTTTCTGGCAGAATCTGGTCAAACTATCGATGAAATCATATAGCTGAATGGTAGAACTAAATCACTGAGCAACATCAGCGAGACCATCATCATCACTGCTATTTTTTACAATAACATTAACAGGAGATAATTTAGTGTTCCAAGTTTGTGTAGCAGAATTGGAATTTTTCTAAATTGTAAAATACTATGGTTCCTGTGTTAAAGAACTGCATATTTCCACTTGTTAAGCAATTTGATAGTTTTGCCTAAATCATTTGCCGGTGCGATACTGGATTAAATTAATTCCCTGATTAATGCCCTTACTATCATGAATTTGCTGTACACCATCATACCTCAATGAAGAAACTTCACCCCAACCGCACCCCATATTTTTTCAGGTGACCGTCAAGTTTGACACTATTCAAAGAATTCATGTGGTGTGAATTGCATCTACAGCCCAGACGCCCAGACGCCCAGTAGAACCATTGTCGCACTGTGTTGACAATGCTATAACATGCTACTTATGCATAATAAGCAGAGCTGTATAGAAACTATGCAGACCTTCCAAAATGTAACACTATAGGCATATTTAATATGTACTGTTGGACAGTGGGACAGTCAATCAGTAAGTTTTCTGCGATCGAGACCTAAGTGGTCCTCACGTCATTGTTGTTGAACATACCATTACAAACTAGGTGTTCACTACAGTATGTGCGTACAAAATTACAGCAGAATATGATCACAGGCGAGTCATATGTGCGCTCACAGTGATGCAAACCAGTACCTTCTCTTTTACATTTTACATTTTAGAGTTATGTTAACCCCTACCCTTAAGCCTTACCCTGACTCTAAGCCTTCATACTGACATACAGCAAACCTAGTTTGCAATGGTATGTTCGTTGACCATGACGGGACGGCCACTAATGGACTGCAAACATTTTCTGTTTCTGAAAAGTCCTGCCATGCATACCTAGTTAAGTACACAAACAACAATAAAAACCACAAGTACCTGAGCTATGCCAAAGTCAAAGCTCTTGGAACAAACTCTGCCATTTAAGTACAGAGCTCACCATATATGGAAGGTGAAAAAGTTCAAATGGTCTGCTATACAAAGCAGTAAATTTAGAATTGCAAGTCCTTCTATTACCATGAATATGCAACTCACTATAAAAAAAA